>CM046350.1:7968147-8220495 GCA_025403435.1 Artocarpus heterophyllus | reverse complement strand
AAATAGCATTCCTGGCTAATCCCCAATTAAAAAGAAAGGAATAGTCTTAACAATGTCAGATACAGCTCGAAACCAATACTTTTTATGCTAATTGGACTGATGAACTCGGCGATAAAAGCCAAAAAGGTACCTTCATTAACGAGGAAGACCTTAACCAATTGCTCTTTTAACATAGCCGACATTTCAATATCTAGTTCTTGCTGCATCAACGTGATTTACCTCTTGATATTGTAATTGGGATAATTGACTGAAAAATATGAACCCCGCATATTTGAACATTTCTTGAATCAAAAACATATGACAAAAGAGTATTTCAAACGAATAATAAAATCTTATGAACTTCACTCATAAACATGAAACATTCATTAATCGTTATATCAAGTTAATCATTTAACTTTGTTTTGCCAGAAAATGGCTACTAGAATCCCAGGAAAGCCTTCCCAAATTCCTACAAATCTTGCATAAAATACCCAAGAACAGAAATTTATAATTGCAGCCAAACAAATACTAAATCAAGCCCATAAAAACAAATAAAGGACACAGAAATTATCACTTCTCAATACCAAAATTCAAAATTTCACAAGAAAATTCTATGCAACAGAAACCTAGGACACAATAACCGCTAGAAAAAAGAAATTGCACAAAAACACAAGGCTGAGCATCGAAATGAATCAGAGAAACGACCAAAACCTGAAGCGAAGTTCAGGTGCTCAAAATCCAACACTTAAAACCAAACCCAAACAAATTAAAAAAAAATTAAAAAAAAAAAGGAAAGAAAGAGAAAAGACCTGGTGGGAAGATTGGGAGTGAGGGAGCAATTTGTGGTAAGTGTGAAGCCAGGCATGTTGTGGAGGCGGAAGACTGTCGCCACTCATTGAAGGCTGTTTGATGAAGATGATTGGAATAGTGCTTGGGGGAATTTCAGGTTTGTTTGTCTAGATTTCCACACAGTTTTCTTCTTCTTTTATTTATTTTAATCAAAAGCTTTGGAATTTGGGGTTGAGCAATGGGGGGTTAAAGGTTGATGATGCCGTGCTTCCGTGGGGCGTGCCTCTGCGGCGTGTGTTGCGTGGGCGGTTTCGCAGCAGCAGGGAGTGGTGGTGGCCTTCTTGTAATTTTGGGCCATCAAAGGGTTTTGATTATTTTTTAGTATGCCTCAGAATCTTCAAGGGCTACGGGCCCCAAATGGAAGACTATTTCGTATCTCTACGGTAATGGTCATTCCTTCAAGAAGGAAAACGGTTTTTTTTTTTTTTTTTTTTCAAATGAAAATAATTACAACAACAATAATTTATATAAATTGATTTTATTTGTAAATTTTATAAGGTGAAACTAATTTTTACATGTGTTTTTTTTTAAGTTAGAAGTAAAGATTTAGACTTTCACTTTATGTGATGTTGGGTGTCTTGCTACATAGTCTTTTTTAAAAAATTTGTACTAACTAACATCTTTTCAAGACTTATTAAACTAAAAAACATGTTTTAAAAGATTTAATAACAACAATTTATAATATAAATGATCTATTTATCTTTGTTAATGGTCTAAATAATCTTCATTTGTATTTGAGTAGATTGAATGTATAAAAGATTAATTTCTCCTTATTTATAGCATAAATATTTCTCATTTTACACAATAAATGAATCATTTATATTGTAAATCTATTGTTTTTTATAAATATTTTCAAAATGAGTTATTTTTTTAATATCAAAACATACTTTTTACTTCCAAAAAGTTTTAAAAAATATGTTATTTCCTACGTTCATCCTTTTTTTATCCCCCTTAATTTGGGATGTTTGGGCTTAATTATTCTTTTCAATCACTTTATTTTGTTTCTTTTGTGTGATGCTTTCCACCTATAAAGTTCATAAATTAAGTTCTATTTATCTAAGATAAAATGTGTTCGATTTTTTTTTATTTACCAGTTTTACCCGAAAATAATTTCAAATGTACAATATGTTTATCAAGCATCCTACCCAAAAAAAATATATTATTTTTCTTCCAAGAAAGAAGGAATTGTATTCCGTCGATAAAAGGGCAACACTTAAAAAATGTAAAAATAATGGTAATCCATTACAAGTGCCTGTAAACGAACTCCAACACACAATACAATAATCCTTCATTTTCCATTTTCATGCAAATTGTTACACACTATTTAACTTTCACTTTCTCTAAACTACCCTTATAAGACCTTCCAAATTCCATATCAACCTCATCGGCCAAAGCCACCTCACCAAGCCTTCTGAGCCCCTTGCTCAAGGCCCCAAGCGTGTAATCATTCGCTTTAAAACCACTGGACCCCAATCCCCTCCTTTTCAACATCTCATAAATCCTGACCGTTGATTCCGTCCTCTTCGCGGCTATCACCGCGCGCACCAACCTTGTCAGCCCCTTATCAGCATCCCACCGGGCCCCACCTACCTCCGTCTCCAAATCAAAGATCAGACGGTCGATATCCTCCGCCATCCCCTTCTTCCACAGGGCGGTGACCAAATCAGCGTAGAAAGATAGGTCCGGGTTGTACTCCGATCGGACGGCGGAGAAGACATGGAGAGCGAGAGCGCACTGTTCCTGCCGTAGGAGCTCCTTCAGAGCGGCCAAGAGGTCGGATTTGATGAGGGCGCGAGAGGGTCTTGCAGGCGACGGTGGGGAGGGTGGTGGGGTCGGATCGTTGGGCCCGTTTGAGGGCTTGGACGGCCTGGATGGCCTCGATGCTCAAGATTCGGCCTTTGACGAGAGGCCCGCGGTTGTCCCGTGGACCGCACCGTATAGGAGTGTAGCTTGTAATGGCGGCGGCGGCGGCGGCTGCGGGGGTGTTTGATTTGGCTATTGGGAGAGGGGTTTTGAGGAAGGGTGTTGGTGTGAGTGAAGTGAGGTGGCCATGGATGAGTGAGCTGATAAAAAGAGTGAAGCTTGCAGAATGGTGAGTGGAGACTCTTCCTAGGCCGTGGATTTTGAGGATTAGGAAGATAAAAAATGAAAAAAAGAATCAGTGGATTTTTAGGATCGTTTGTGATGACCATTTTGTCCTTACAGAATAAATATTTGCCTAAAAAATTATTTAAAAAAATCCCAAGTGGATTATTTAAAAAATTATTTGCCTAAATAAATATTTTCACTCTAAGTGGCACCTAGAGCACTAAGGCAGAATTTTAAGTAAATTTGGGTATTTATTGCATGATATTAAAAGTTCTTTAGAGTGAGTTAATAGTTGTCAGTGAAATGAAAATTTAAGTTCATGGGCATGGAAGTACTAGTTTAAAATTTTTTGAATGATGGTTTAGACTAGTATCGAATTGGTGGCAGAATTCTTCTTTATCGAAGTATAGTCCTAACTTTAGTGATATGTCGTAGTAATATCCTCCATTCCAATATTATAATCCTAGCTAATATATGGAATTATGAATTTTTGTTTGTACACTATTGTTAGAGCCACATTTGTAACTTTTAATAGTGAATTCTTGTTGACTTGGTTGATGCTTATTGAAAGCGCCTAACTGGAGGGTAACTTTTTGTACCATTTTCTTCATCCAGGTGCCAACTTCAAGAGGAGCTGATCATGGGTGAGCTGTGGTTGAAATTTGTTTTGGTGGTTCCCAAGCAATTCTTCATCCATCTTGGGCCTTGCTTTTCTTTTCTTTCCTCCTTACACATATATATATATATGTATGTATATATATATATGTGTGTATGTATGTATTTATTATATATATATATGTATATATATATATGTGTGTATGTATGTATTTATTATTTAGACAGAACATGCAGTTTTGACTTTGCAGCAGTGATTTTTCTTCTGATCAGAGGTTGCTTTCTTGGCAGAAATGACGAAAATGATTCAATTGCTTAGATGAAAGCTGCTGAGGAGGCATAGGAGGCAAAGAAAAAGGTAATGTGCGGCACAACAACATTATCATTATCATTGTTATGCATTATTATTGTTATTATGACATTATGCTCGATATCTGTTATCATTTTCATGACATTACCCTTGTTTTTAATGCTGCTGCATGAGATTGATATATTCTGTCTTCTATGCTTTGACTGCCAACAATGCTTTCAGGAACAACCTTCGTTTGAGCTTTCAGGAAAGCTTGCTGCCGAAACTAATAGGGTCAGAGGCGAGCAGAACATTATTTCCTTTCATCGTTTCCTCTTATCTCTCTCTCATATGCATAATTTTTATTTATGTTATTAAATTTATAGGAACTCTATGGAATTCTTATCTTTAACCCCTTTATTGGCAAAGAGAATAAAGGAAACTACAATATTAGCTCATCTAATGGTTGTTACTCTATCAGGTGTAACACTACTGTTCAATGAACCCACAGATGCGTGGAAGCCTGATATAAGGTGGCGGTTTTATGTTTTCAAGAATGGTGAAGTTCTCAGTGGCAAGTCTCACAGAACTACATTCTTCAAAATGCCTAGTTTCTTTGTTTCATCTGAGAAGCATATTTTCCTTAAATATTGAAGTAATAATCAACATCGAACAAGCTGTTAACAAATACTATGCTACATTTATCTTCATTATTGAAGTAATTATCGACATTGAGCAAGCTGTTGACAAAATATTATGCTTTAAATGACCCCTCCGCTCACAACTTAAAACTTCGTCCCAAATTGCTATCTCTTGTGAAATGCTATATTAGTAGATAGTTCATACGTCAATAGTTGGAGTTTTTATGGAGATATTTTTATTAGATTGTAGTAAGACCTAACAGGCTCCACAATGTGGAATTATAGTTCTTTCTTAATTCAGCTGCAACAACTTTCTTGATGCGGTTGTTACACTTACATCCATTGTTACTTGGAGATCTTCTTGTTGTTGTTTTCTTGTAATTCTAATAAGGACATATGATTTACAGAGCCCCTTTACATACATCGTCCTTTTTGGGAGGGAAAGAAGGGTGGCAGATGTTCCGACAGACCACCCCTCTTGCAGCAAGCAACATGCTGTCATACAATTTCGGTAATTTTATATCAAGAAGCTCTGTTTATGTCATTTTACACTTTGGTTTCGGGAGTATTTTTCTTGTGTCTACTATGACAGGCAAGTTAGGTCGAGAAACCTGATGGTATGCTAGCAAGCAAACAAGGTTAGACGAAGTGATTGTCCCTGATTTCAATAATTGCTTAAATGGATACTATTAGTTCGTTATACGAACTTTTTTTTACAACTATATTACAGGCCTTACCTAATGGATCTTGGAAGCACAGACAAAACCTTCCTTAATGTAGTTGGTCATATATAATGTCTTTACTAATGGATCTTGGAAGCACAAACAAAACCTTCCTTAATGTAAGTTGGCTCATATATAATGTCTTTCCCTCTCATAATAATCTTTTAATTTATTTTCAAGCTTTGGTTAATCATTTTTGGTTTGCTGTAGTTATTCAACATTTTCTTTTGCCAAACGCAGGACGTTGCCATGGAACCTCAACGCTATTACAAACTTAGTGAAAAAAGATACTATCAAATTTGGCAATAGTAGGTAAGCCATGAATCCATGTCCAACTTCCCTCCGCGCCACCAACTGCTTAGATCTCTGCATGGGGAAATATTTCCATATAACATTTGAGAAGAGTGGGAAGCAAAGTTAAATCTCTTTTGACGTCAAAGAAAGCAACAATATTCTCTTTTTAATGGTCTGCTCTGTCGGTTTGTATGAAGCTTTCTTGCTCGGTTAGTGGCCTAAATTCTTTTGCATCGTTTAGCATTTAGTCTTCCTTTTCCGGAATTCCATTTTGATTTCTGGTGTTATAACAGCGGTCTTCTTATGAAGGCTTTGGCATGTTTTTGCGTTAATTTTTATCTTTAGTTTGCAGCCGAGAGTACATACTACTCTACGAGAACTCTGCCCAATGACGAAGATGAAATGGCTTCACTGAAGGATTCCCTTTTATAGCATTTTGAACGGCCCATGTTTTCGTCATATGTGCAATGTATGGTATGCTGCAGTGACAAGAAGGTGGTTTTTGTTGTTTACCCGTCATTTTGACTCCCTCTCTTTCAGTGTCACTAACTTATTTTTGTTCAAATGATAACAGCTGATTCTAGTTTTTGGCCTCTGTAATTCGTGAACTTGGGCATTTCACTGGCTCCCCAGTAGCAACACTATTTTAATTGAGTTATTTGTTGAAAGCTAACTTTGTTTTTGTTTGTTTTTAATTTTATTAGCCTTTTTCTTCTAAATGTGAAATTTTCTTGCCTTATGTTTCGCAATTGGGTTATTTGTATAAAAAGTTGGCCGTTACCCAATTGATGAGAATCATGGAAACTGACACCCAAAAGAAAATTACTCAATACCGCTTCTGGTGACGGGATGGCGGTTAGAGGGTAAGATATCAGGGCTTTCTTTTTCAGCATCCAGAGATCATTTCTCTTTCTTTGCAACGAGGGTAATTATGCCTCTTAGTGGAAACATTATGGTGGAGGATGGAAAATATCCTCCACCGAAGACATGATATGTGTTCAAAAGATAACATATATATATATATACATAGGGTGTTTGATAAGTAATAGAAACTGTTAATTAAAATTATTTATTATAATATATAAAAATTTTATATTATAATTATTTTTTTATTATTATTGTACTATATAAAATTTTTATATTATTTATAACTAAAAAATAGCGTACACTATTTTTGTCAAAGATAGACTGGATTGTACATCATTTTTTTTTTCCCTCTTTTTCAGGTCTCACCGGTCTCTTAAATAAATAAAAATCTATCTCACTCAAATCTCTCTATATTTCTCTCTCTTCACCCGTCTTCTCCGTCTCCATTCACCATAGGATTTGGTCTGGGGTGCTTAAACCTCAGACGGCCATTGAAGCTCTCGGGGTGCTCGAGCTTTTTTCCAAGCTCTAGAACACAATCTTTCCTGATGAGTTCATCCTAGGACTGTCCACCGATACTTCTCTGCTCGTCGATGATTCCCCGATCGATCGTCGAATTAGACTCCTCCTAGCCCTCGCCGCCATCGCCAGAAGATCCATCGATGATCTCTGCTTGATCACGCAGATTCTCTGAGGCAACGAGTTGTTAGGATGTCGGAATGCTGGTGGCTGGCTTGTCGTAGTCGAGCGAGTGGCGAGGGAGACCGTCGTGATTGTTGCAGCCGGAGGAGAGAGACAGGCAGGAGGAGGGCGAGAAACGGACTTACAATCGGAGTCCTTCAGAAGCGGCAAAGAGTCTGATGACAAAGACGACGAGGACGACAAGGACTCATGTCGGCGGTGCTCCTATCAACGCCGGATTCTGGATTTTAGTTGAAGCTTCTCTCTCTTTTTTTTAGGTATTGTGAAAGTTAATTAATATTTGACAATTAATTGGGTATTAATTGTGTTATTGAATGTTGTAATTTGGAAGTTAATTTGTGTTTTAAAAATTAATTCGGTGTTAATTGTGTTAATTGAAAGTTGTATTTGCTACTTAATTTGTGTTTTGAAAATTGTGTTTTTAAAAGTTTGTATGGAAATTATGAAGTTAAAATGTGTATTTAAGGTAAAAGTAGTTTTGGTTAATATTATACTTGATTTTTCTTCATATGTTTGTTCTTGAGTTTCTATGCATTAATTTTTTGGTTTTATATGTTGTAATTGAGTCCATTTTATCACATTTTTGGAATTGCTAATATGATTTTTTTGGATGTATTTTTTTTCTTTTTTTTGAGAAATTTTTAATTTGATTTTTGTTGAGTTATAAATTATTGCTTTTTTGAATATAATGTAATAGTTTTTTAATTATTTTTAGTGTATTTAGGAATCATTCGGTATGGACGAAACTATATAACCACATAAAAATCTTATGTTAACCCTTTAGATTGTTCTCTGTGGATGAAGAATAAAACCATTCTTCACCACGGACTTCCACCATATAAATTTATTTATTATTATATTCTTGTAAAAAATGAGTGAGGTGGAATCAATTTATTTTATCATCACTTGTGCTTATGCTATGTGCTTTGTGTATTTTGAAAATCTAGCTCGAAAAATAAAAAAAAATCAAAAAAGACTATTTTCAGGAAACTGATTAAAATTTTGATCTAACAAAATTTATTGAGTTATAAAAAACAATAAAAAAATACATGAAATTGAATTACTCTACTGTATGATAGAGATTCTCTAACCCAGAAGAGATTTTTAATTTTCAACTCTACTATCAATAAAATGTCTCTCTTGTCAGTTAAGACACTCTAAAAATTCAAATAAAAAGGTACCAATTTAGAAAAAAAAATTTCTTAACCTTAGTTAGAAAAATCCATCGTTTTTTTTACTTACTAGTTTTATTTGATGAAGTTTTCTATGCAAAAAGTCTGATCGAGACATTGCTTTGATCTCTAACCTAGGATTGTCATCGCTGGCATTTGATGACAGAGGGGTCACGTAATACTCTTTTGGACCCACTTTATTAGTCATCTCATCAAGGGGCTCTTCAAGCTCATTAAGAAAGGCGCGCTCTTGTTCCGCTGCCTCTGTCATGGCTGCATTAGCAGGTGTAAAGGTGTGGCCTTGGAATGCCACATCTGTCAACGCTACCTCTAGAGGTGCAATGGGGTGGTCCACTATATTCTGTGTCGTTGTTTGTTGATGGCTTGCAGTATTTTGCCGCAACTTATAAACCTTTGTGGAGAGGTAATCTTCTCACCAAGTCTAACTTCCTCCTTGGCAATATTCTCACCAAGCTGAATTTGAGACCTGTACGAAATTATAAATTTATAATATAAAAAAGAATTCAATCATGCTAAGAATTATATTAAAAAAAAAGGATACAACTAGCTATGTTAGAGGGAATAAAGAAAAGAAAAATATTTTGCAAAGATCGTGATGAATATTACATATATGTCCAAGTCTAACAGGGCATATACATTAACTATCTCCTCAAGGGGAAGGGAGATGGAAAATGTTTCCCGTCACAGGTTTTTTCATTAATTATCTTAATCGGGTTCAATATAAACATGAAGAATTAAAAAAGAAACAGGCTTTTTTGCTATTCTTTTTTCATTGTATTTTTACTTATGATTGTAGTACTTCAAAATGTAAAACCAATAATAATAATCACCATTGTAACTATGTTTTAAGATAATATCATACCGCAATGATGATAGGTTGTAATATCGGCTTTGCCTTCTGTGTTGTCTTCCTCTCCTTTCTCTCGTTGGTAGAGGTTTTTTCCTCCTTGTCTTTTAAATCCTCCTTTCTCTCGATTGTGAGATTCTTCTCTTCTTCATTAGTGGAATTTTCCTCTCTTTCATTTGTAAAAGTCTCGTCTCCTTCGTTCATGGCTTTCATATTCCGATGGATCGCGTCTTGATGCCGACACCTTTCTTCGAAAAGTCAGCGACTCGCTTCTGATTGTTTAGTTATTGTCATTGTTTTTTCTACTTAACTTACTTCAAAGTTTTAAGCAAATATATATATATATATATATTAGGAGACAAATATAGTTAAAACTACTAGTCTTGTCCTGTTTTATGGTGTCATCCAATTTTAAAACACACAAGAAGTAAACTAAGTGAACATTGAGGCAAAATTTCATCATCTAAATGCAAATAAAACACACAAGAAGTAAATTAAAATTCCAAAATTGAATCGTCATAACTTTTTAATTAAAATACCAATTATTAAGGTTGAAATTTTTTTTCCCCAAATTGGCACATTGTTTAATTAAACTTTTGAATGATCTCTACTGTCCAACAGAGATACTCTACTGAAGGGTAATTCAATTTCAAGTGTTATAACACATAAACTTTGTTAGATCAAAATTTTAATAAAAACACTTGAAATTTTTAAGATGAAACATCATGTTGATCTTTTCTCAAAAAAATAATGTTAATCTATACTATTTAGTAGAGTGTCTCAGTATCTTACTTCGCAGTACCTATTCTATTTTGATTAAAGTTTACATCTTCAATTAAACCAAAAAAAAAAGTCAAAAAATGTAAGTAAACCATAAAAAAGCAACCTTTGATCAAAGTTTGCATCGTCAAAAAAATAATAATAATAATAAGTAAAGGCTAGTAAGCATTTTCAATTAAATGTGAAGAAACATTTTAACAAGTACAGCAATTTATTTCAAGAATTGACAACTGCATATTTCCATTTTCCCCCTTAAACGTGACTGTTTTTATCTTGTCAACGTGCAGGAATTGAAACAATTATATCTTTAGACATAATAAAAGAGTGTATATGAAGCACTATTTCTTTTTGGCACTCCAAAATACACAGTTTTGCTCTCCCCCTTTTTTATCCTTTCTTTTCTTTAATTATTTTTTTTTACCTTTTTCTTGGTCTATTTTTTGATCAGTCCCTTATTTGAATTTTTTTTCTTTTTAACTTCACCATTGTGGTGCTTTATCTTTCTTTTTTTAATTACAAAAGACTGTATGTTTTATGTTATCTGTGACAAACGGGTGTTTTATTGTTCTCCTTTCTTAATTTTTTTCGCTTTTATCTTTTTTTCTTTTTCTTTTTTTGGGCTTTATTATCTTTTTTTTATTATTTTTTCAGTATTTTACCGCAGTCTTCATTTTCAATTTTTCTTTTCTTTTTTTTTTTTCATTTAATCTTCGTTTGTCTACCATTATTTTTATATTCAGTGCTTTATTTTTTTGTTACTTTTTCAGTATTTCACCTTTATTCTTTCTCTTTCTTTCTTTTTCTTGTGTTTTACTTATTTTTCTTATTTTTTTTTTTTTTTGACTCCATTAATCTACCGTAATTTTAACCCATATGTTCTCATATGTTTCCTTTTTGGTTCTTCTTTTATTTTCTTTTCATTTCAACCTTATTGATCTCTCTTGTACTCTAACATCAACTTTCTTGCCAAAATAATCTCGTTGCTTGTAATCAATTCTTGCTTATATTATGATTCAAGAGAATCTAATATAATACTGACTGACACATGAGAGTTTTTAAAAAATAAAGTAATGGAGAAAACAATTTTAAAAAACTTTAAAAAATACATATTTGAAAAGTTGTTTCATCAATGCAAATCTTTTTTTTATTAATTTTTTAGGTATAATAAGAGAGTGCATATGAAACACTATTCCTCTTTTGGTACTCCAAAGGGCACGGATTTGGTGTCCCCCATCTTTTTTTCCATTTTTTTCTTTAATTAATTTTTTTCCTTTTTTCCGACTCTATTTTGCGATTAGTTCCCCATTTGATTTTTTTTTGTTTTTAAGTTCACCATTGTAGTGCTTTATCTTTCTTTTTTATTTCTATAAAATACTATTTGTCTTCTGTTATCTCTTACAGAAGGGTGTTTTATTGTCCTCCTTTTTTAATTTTTTTGGTTTTTATCTTTCTTTCTCTTTTTCTTTTTTGGACTTTATTATCCTTTTTTTACTCTTTTGGGGTTTTACCGTTGTCTTCATTTACAATTTTTCTTTTCTTTTTTTCTTTTTTCATTTAAACTCTATTTGTTTATCATTATCTCTTATATTCAGTACTTTATTATTATTTTTTTTACTTTTTGTCAACTTTTTCACTAAAATAATTTCTTTGCATGTGATCAATTCTTACTTATATTGTGATTCAAGAGAACCTAACATAACTGTGACATATGAGAGTTTTTAAAAAGATAAAATAATAGAAAAAAGCAACTTAAAAAAACTTTAACATACATATTTGAAAAATTGTTTCATCAATGCAAATCTTTTTTTTTTTTTCCTTTTTCAAAAAAACTTAATACGTGCAACTTGTAGTAGTGATATATATAAAAACAGATATCTTGTTAAAAGTTGAATCGAAAAAGAAGCCCGTCGACAGCAGGATTCGAACCTGCGCAGGCAAAGCCCAACAGATTTCGAGTCTGTCTCCTTAACCACTCGGACATATCGACGGTTGGTGATATGTAAAAGATCATATTTTAAATAGAACATACATATTTTTATGCTTCTCTTTTATTCATTTGTAATACAAGTGATCCATCGATATAAAACCAAAGTAAATTTTTTTTTATTTCGTTGGTTTCGTTAATTTTACAAGTTTATTTATATAAAACATGGAGCAATAGGTAGGCCCACCACTAAATTAGAAGTTATCATACTTTTGTTAGCATTAGAAGCATGCTGTTAATGTAAAACATCTATTAGCTATATGATGAATAAAGCATCTATGTTTTATAACTATGGGCATGATATTGAGATATTTATGCTCCACGCCTTCTTTTTTTAAAGCATGGATTGATTTATGTCATACATTATAAAACTATTTGATTTTATACCACATGAAAAATAAATATTAAAATAAATGTATCCTTATGTTCATTAGGGTTTTCGCTCCATCACTTTTCTTTTCTCTCTCCTCCAGTCCCCCCTCCTTATGCTCTCCTTCTTGCATTCGTTCACTCCCATGACAAATGCGGCGAACTACCAGCCATGGCCGACTTCGGGAGCCACGTGATGAGCACAGACCAACCGGAGCCGCCTTTGGAAGCTGCGTAATGAGCACGGCTACTTTGGGGGTCGAGTGACAAGCATGGACCATTCCAACCGCCTTCAGAAGCCGCGCAACCAGCATAGACCTAATCATTCTTCGTTTCTCTCTCCCGTTGGTCTCTATCCCCTCCCTCTTCTTTCTCATCGAAGTGGCCGTGTGCCCTAGACAGAGTTGTCATGAGCTGTGCGAAACTAGCCGTCACGATTAGATTGGATTTGATCTCAACGCCGTCATGACTCGATGAGATAACGAACTCTCCGATCGTGGTGCCCATCTTGTTAATGAAGGAGCATTTTTACTGATCACGATTTTTTTCATTTTTTTATTTTTTTGTTGAAAGAGATATTAAGGGTATATTTAAAATTCTAAATATAATATGATGATTGAACAGTCACATTTTCTGCAAATATTTTTTTTTAGCATAAATCAATCCAGCGCTTCAATTTGTGGCATTTATGTAGAGATCCCCACGGTATTTGGTGGTCATATTGGGCCTAATGGGCCAATTGGGGGTGAAGATTGGCTTAATGGGCAACATGTACTCCTAGAGAGATATTTACGATCTAGCCCATTTTTTTAGGTTGATTTGTGTCATATTAAAAAAAAAAACTATCTAATTAAATGCTATAAATAAGATAATAATTAAATTAAAATGACTAATATACTACATGGTAATAAAAAACTATCTTATTTTTATAGAATCTGATTTGTGCTTTGAGGCTATATTCGATCCTATAATTTATGGTATAATGATGTTTGTGTCGTTTTTTACAATTATTTTTTAGTAGCATAAATCAATCCGAATTTTATTTTTGTGGCATATATCTAATATATCTAAAGAGACTCTTGTTTATAAGTCCAGTAAATTAGCTGATACAGTTCATGTTATCATCCACGTCAACCGTACTTCATGCCATATCACCAGGTCGTCCATTTGTTTTATGATGATAATAGTGAGGTTATAAAGCAAGGTAATGGCATTATGCATTACTTTAGCACCACTTTCTATATTGGAATTGGGTGTCGACTCACTAATCAGGGCAATTTTATCTTACTAGCGATTATTATTATCTGTTTCAACTAATAAAATATGTACTGATCTATATAACTCTGAGACTTACAAATTATAATACAATTCCTTTCATTATTTGTATAAAAAAAACATGAATAATAAATCTTACATGCGAACTTGTAGTTAATTCAGGGAAAAAAAAAAGAAGAAAAAAGCCTATCCTATATATTCATCCTTTGTAGTTTGTAGGAAAACTATCGTACTTAGCTAATAGCTCGTGAAAACTATTGCCTTTTTTAAATCCATAAGAATAAGGCTACATTCATAGATTCAATACTACCGTCTGTTAATGGAAACTAATTTGTACACATAGCTCATGCAAGCATTCACACTTCACAGCAACACCATGAAGAAAAGCCAACAAAATTCAAATTTGATAGGGAGTTCAATTCCCAACATCTTTTGATTGACATTCACTCAATTATGTTTTGACAACTGTTGATACTATATAATAATCTATCTACCACCCAAATATCATTCCACTTTTGAAAGACAGTTTTTTTTTTATCCTTTGGACCAACATAATTTCCAAAAATTACTCCCACTAACAACATTTGTCGAATTTTTACTTGATATGAGAGTTTTGGATGTGATATTGTTCTTTTCAGAGCGTGGAATATTGTACATCAAGGGACAAATTAGCCATATTGTCAAAAAGTTGTATTTATGCATTTTATCACGCGTCAATATAGTACAAGAAATTAAGAAGTGCGATTTCAAAGCCATCATTTTCTTCCTCTCTCATAATTTTATAATATAATTGGCTATATATTAAGCTCATGAAGGGATGAGATTCTGGTGATCATGCCTAACTAGTTTTTGCCGAGTGTATTATTTGTGTGGTCCATTTGGGAACAACGAAGTGGTTAAGTCAGTTCAAGTTTGATTCATATTCCGCCCTAAAAATGACCTTTTTTTTTTTTTTTTTCAATACATAATGCGTAAAAAAAGAGAGAGATAGTGGGTAACATTTAGCACTGCTCATTGAAAATACATTGGTGATATATCTATATGTTCGATTATTGTATTATCTGTAGTTGATTTCTTCTGTAATAAGCATATAAATTTAGACACTGGCTAGAATGTAAAACAACAGCTAACTACGTGATAATTACGGTTTCTGGGCATCGGTCCTTCTCTATAATGCGCTATAATAATTCTCATTAATTTTGAGTACGTAGCGATATCGTTAGGTGTCCATCTTTGTCCTTGTTGTTAGAACAATGACTTGTGCTTTGAGGAATGTCTTTTGTTTCCCAATATTCTCATAAATGATGCGTCGATATATATATATATATATACACATACACACACACACATATATATATATATATATACAGCGAACATGCACTGCTCAAGCATCTATATAATTTTTCAGATTCTTCTTTTCTAAGGAAAAAAAACAGTAGTGTACTTATGTTATCAGTTTAGTGATCACGTAATAATCTAGACCGTAAGTGAAACAGAAGGAAACCCGACTCATGATTCTATTATTTAACCCATTGGGTGTTTAAAGTCGTGTATACTCAAGCCATATTTGAAAGGTCGATGCAAGACATAATTTACTCTTCAGTGTTTGTAGACAATTAAATCAATTCCTGAGTATTAGATGAAAGAGAGTTCTAGTAGGTTACCCTTCTTACTATGTCACTTAGGCATATCCTGTGTGCATACACACACACACACATGTATATATATGTATACATGTCTTTCAAGAAATTTAATTAGCATTTACAAGTAACCAATCCTATGCTTCAGTTCACGTGATAATCAAGACTCTTGTATGAGAAGTGGGGTGGTCAAGGACGTTGCCCTTTGTACGTACCTTCAAGCCTTGCCCACTAAGAGCAAAAGACTTGAATAATGTGAACTAATTTGATAGTGATGTTTCATGTCTGGACATATAAATCCTGTGTCAAATTCGTTTCCTCTCGTTTAAAACCTTAGAAAGATGACAATACATAAACACGATATCCATTCACTAATATTAGATAGGGAAGAATTTGTTAAAGTAAAGTAACACATAACAGTAATGGATATGTTTCAATTCCGAAATGTTTAACGTCTGCTAGAGCATCGATAAAGACCTGCATTGTTTCTAGCTTAGCTAGGTGGGTCTTAGCCACTGAGTGATCAAGAGACTTTTAACAAAAACTACTGTACATTATATATATATATATATACACATTTATGCATATATGGTGTGTATGAGACATATTGCATGGTTTTAGGTCTGCGCCTCAATAATTCGTGTACATTTACTGGCCTAGTCTAGTATTGACCAGCCACTTCAAAGCAAAAAACGCAAAAGAGTGTTCAAGGTTTCTTACAGATGGAGTGAAAGCCTTTTTTAACCAACTGTGACAATTCACGTCCAATTATAACAATCACATCATAGTTAACGAGATGTCTTTGATAGAAACTAAGAAAGTAACTTATTAGTAGGTAACTTTTTTAATCATCAAATCTTCAAAAAATAATAATTTTGACCATGAAATTTGAAAACGTGCACTACTCGTTGAAAGAAAGCATAAATAAGGGTGCAAATTTGATAATTTAAAAATGGTTACATTGCACTACTATGAGGGTTTCCATTGGAAAAGCTCCCCTTAAATTTTTAAAAATAGTTAAACTCCATGAAACGGCTAGCTCATTTAAGAAGAACTAAAAAAAACACACACACACACACACAAACGAATAAATAAAGGTAAGAGCGAGAGAGTCAGAGAAAATTTTTTAGAAAATTAGTAGCTTTGGAATTTTAATTTAAAAAACCATAGTTTCATTCAATATGCCGCTCAAAAAAATAAAAAAAAACTGATTTGGCTTCCTACCACAGAATTTCCCTGTATATCCTGTATTCCATGCGATTATTTGGTCTCATTTATTTAAAGCTCCCAAATGTAATATTTCTCTCTTTAGTAATTAATTGAAAACTTAATTGCTTTCAACCAAAAACATATATACATATTTTAATTTGCAATTTCCATATCGTTATTTTCGTCTTCATTGCCCTAGGAATTTCATCATTTAATAGTAAATGATATCTACATGATCTATATATAATAATCAACATATATTGGCATAATTATCTACATGAAGAGACAGCAAAGTGGCAGAAGTCTTCTCTTTGATTACTTCAACGTTAAAATTGGATATAGAAGAGTTTTTTTTTGGTCTATTTGATATAGACACATCATAATCAAGTCCTAAGCAATATTAATATTCCTCTCTCGGGGGAGGTACGATTAAGTAGCTTCCTGTTAAACTGACTAAGCCCTATGCCCTTTTTAACCAAAAAAGGATCAGAATGTTAACATGATGACAAAGTAGAATTGTCGTTGTAACGGAACATGGGAAGAATTTAAAAGGGGAAAAAAGAAAGAAAGAATCTAAGAATTATTAATGGGGAACAATTTCATCTGCTTTTCAAGGTGCGTAGCTTATCAAGTTTGCAAGTTGTGGAACCTACTGTAGCAATTGTGCGCGGCAATTGGACCCCACTCACCCCCACAAGTACTAATTATATCACACTTTAAGCATATGATTTAAACGAAGAAGATAATTGCCAAAAGGAGATTATATTAGCCAAGTAAAAGCATACATATTTATGGCTGCCATTTTTTTTTTTTTTTTTTAGTGAGGATGACCACCACTTACTCCCCATATTGGTCAAAAAATAAAAACAGAAAAAAAGAAAATCGTAAGAGTTGAAACTGTAGTTGGGACCGTGCACTGTAATATACGAGGGTTCATGTAGTAAATTTTTGATTTACATTAAAATATGTAATTGCATTATATTATTTGTGATTGCACTATGCTGGGAACTACAATCTTGATATAAAACAAAGACTCACTATCTTGTGACAAACAAGACCGCCACTTGGAGCCACTTAAATGGTGGATGTCACTTCCTTTATTAACACTCACAGTCAAACAAAACGGCTCCAAAAAGATACTCTCCTCTATTTGTAAAGATCATATGTTGTTACTTACTATATACACATATGCATGTGAATTGTTTGATCATGCAGGAAAAATCTTGAACCGTCACTTCTTTACGCCTTTTGCGAAATGAAAGAATTTCCATGACATGCCTTTTTGTGAATTATATAGATCACTTGATAAATTCAGTAAAAAGAGTGAGCGGATTACAGCAATATTTCAATCTTTTCCCAAGCAAGATTCGGTTTTTAAGGGAATAGAACAAATGGTCATTGGCTAGTTTTTCTTTAGGATTGAACTTAGATAATAATCTTATTGATTTTTCAACTTAGCAAAATGCAGAATCCCCGTTGGTAAATCTCATCATATTTCATTTTCAATTCTCATGACTCATATATCACTACTATAGTTGATTTCTTGAATGTGTATGTGTGTGTATTTATCAGTACAAAACTATGTATCGTGTGCTTAATTTATGAAGAACTATTCCAGACGGTTGATCATCAATCATAGATCATTTTGAAATGACATATAACTTACTAGTTTGAATGTTTGAAACTCAAAATTTAGAAGAAAGACACCGTAACAAAAGTTTAAACCATAGTTTTATAGTTTGAACTGTATCCAAACCATCTATAAATTGTTGATTCATGAGTTCGATCATATAACATTAATAGTGATTTCACATACCATGCATGAGCATGCATGCAGGTAAGTGAACAAATCAAACCATGTTAAGCATTATGATTAAAGAAGAAAGAATTTTGGTTAAATGTCTTTTTTTTTCTTTTTTAATTTCCTTTCTTATCCTACTCAAAAAGTTCTAGGAGAGATGATGATCAGATCAAATGCGTAAGAATTGCACTAGCACTAGGTAACTGGGCTAGCTAGTGCTATATATATCTAGTTTTGTGTCCATGGAGCTGGGACCATGGTTTCTGTACTCTCACTAATTAAAAGTAACGATAGTGAATACATATGCGACTTTTGGGACTGGCGTGGGGAGCAACTGGGACACCCGGTTCCCACTCATATGATGATCAAGTCAATTTACTTGCTAATGCCATCTTAAAAAACCCAAAAAAAGCATCATTAATTTGAAAGAGGAACTACAATTATTACACCTCAACAGATATTCAAAGCATTTTGAAGAGTTTTAGGTAAAAATCAGTTTAAACCAAAACTTTTGATTGCTGCAGCGTAAAACTCTCGCATGTTACAGTGATCAAAAAAATAAAATACAGTGTAAATCTTTCACATGCTACAGTTTATAATTTTAAAGTTTCAGTTTTAACCACATTTACTAAACACCCTAAATATTGTGTAGCTCCAAAACAATATTGTGGCCGGCCAATGTACAAAAGAGATAAGATGATCATCTCAAGTAGTGCTACCACTGCCGGAGTAACCAGACCTTTTGGAGAATATTTGAGGATTCTGGAGGCACGTTACACTTTACATGCATCCAAACATGATCCTTGTGATATGGACTGCCCTCAGTGGATGATGAGTTGCATGTGCCATCCACGTGAGTTTTTGGCTAATAACATGCTCATATAGAGTTCTAGAGCATCATCTCTCAAGGACGGGTTTTAAGAAAACGTGGCTATTGTTTTCCGAATTGTTGGAGTGCATATCTCAACATTAATGCTCTTCTAAGTTCTAACCAAGTCGTCTTTTTGTTGTCTCTCTCGATTGCTTTTCATTGTGATTTGTGAGGGCCGCCGGGTGTTACCTAGTGAAGGCACTCTAACTTTCTAAGTTTTGTAAGTGTGTTCGGTATTCTTAGTTCGAACCGAAACTTTTCGTATTAAGCTCTCACATGTTACAGTGTTTTTAACCAATTGATTCAAACTAATTAGTTCTAATTAAAACTCCCAAAGTTTTGAGTGTGAAGAATAGCGCGTACAATATTAGTAAGAGAGTAAAGGATTAAAACATATGAAACCAAATGTTCTATTTATAGGTGAAGATATCATCCAAAAGATCCCTTATGTCCATTTGGAGAATGTTAAGAAATTGCTCCATTTAGACCTCGATTTCTAAATTGGTTGGAGGTCAACCATTAAGAAATGTTTTTATGAATGCTATATCTTGATGGTTTAATCTTTGGTTCGATCCTGAGTCCTCCAGCAGCTTCATCTATCGCGATGGTTTCAGCCAAGAGGACACATGTCATGCTCTCGATCTTTGTAGAAAAAATAAGCTAACACAAATAAAGCTCTTTTTTATTTCCCTCTTTTTAACTTTAATTTTTAAAAATAATTAATTCAGCTTCACAACTAAGGTTGCTTCTATATATGTTCATGATCAAACCAAAGTGATCGGAAATTTTCAAGTAGTAAATATGGTATAACCCGATTTCAGATATAAGTTACCTATATTTAGAGTTACCTTGAGCTTGCAAATTAATTAATATATGTCCAACATACTAAAGAAAGCATAGTTGTCCAAAAATTTCTCCAACTTCTGAGGTACAACTCATACAAGGCCAGTTTGGAAAGGCATTATAAAAGCTATTTTTAGCTTTTTGAGTCCAAAAATTATTTTTATAGGTATTTAGATAAACTATTAGAAATACTTTTGCTCTGCAAAAATTCTTTCTGTCAAAGCCACAAAATACAGCTTCTCAAAAAAATATTTCTCAAATAGACTTTAAAACTTGTACTAAAGCATCACTAATACATTCATTATAAGCAAAATATAACATTTTTGTAACTAAAAAAAATAAAATCTATTTTAACCTATTAAATTTTTTAAAAAAATATAATTTTAAATATTTACTAAAAAGTTGGAGCTTTTGTTTTTTGTTTTTTATTTTTTGTTTTTGTTTTCTGTTTTCTACCTATTAAAAACACTTATAGAAGCTGTACAGGCTCATATTCTACTGACGGAAAGTACTTTTATGTTCTCCTGAATTGCCTTTCATTTTCACTGAACCCATTAATGGACCAAAATTCTCGTTGATGCGGAGCTTTCAAATGATATATAGGCCTGAGAAAATTGACAAAAAACCACTTATTCAACGTGGTCCCAAAGCACATGCACTTCAAGCTCTTGTTTTGAGATACCAAATAAACATTGATCTTGACGTCCTATTATATATGAAAAAATAGTAACAAGCTCATATTAATATCAACTGTTAGAAATTCCTTGAAAAAATTAGAAACTCAACATAAATGGAATGGTCCTGCTTATTCATTCTTTTATGTATTCTTTTTTTTTTTTTTCCCTCCTAATTGATTTTGAGAGATTTTCAAACAGATACTATGATCTCCCAATTCGTGGACCAGCGATGCGGATCTAAATTTTTATGCCATAACTTTTGGCTGCTTTCTACTTTCACATCACCCCAAGATTTTTATTTTTTATTTTTTGCATAAAAGATGATACCGAAATGGTGGCCAGAAGCCCAAAAATTGGCTTGTTTGTGGTTCTAGTATAAAGGGTAAGAAATCAAGGTGTGATTACGATTTCATAGGCATGCTTTAGTATGGGATTTTCTCTGAAGGCTATTGGTTTATCTAGTGTATGTGGAGATCATGCGCAGTGTGGGTGAGATATGCTTTATATATAATAATACTTGGAATTAAATCTACAAAGGGCATATCTTAATTTATTTATTTATCGAAGCTCCAAAGTTCAACCATGGTATTATGATATTGGGTTGGACATTATATATATAAAGATATATATTGTAACTGCCTATTGGTTGTCTAGCTAGTGGTTTTGGTGGGCGGCTCTTTAAGTGATGCAATGTACTAAAAATCTTTTTTTTTTTTTAATTAACTATAAAATAAGGGGAAAGTTGATCTCCTTGTGATTACATGTTGTGGGGCTTAATTAGTTTTATTCTACTGAAAAAAGAAGTAAATATTGCCGTTTCTTTCAAAGTTTTTCCTTGTGATTACATTTTGTGGGGCTTAATAAATTTTATTTTACAAAATAAAAGGAAAAAAAACATTGCCGTTTTTTTCAATATTGTAAGCTGGTTATAACTTCCTTCTCTCTTTGCAGGCATTAAAAATTCTTTGATATGGTCTAGAAATAAGGTAATTAATTAGCAGTTATGATCATGATTCAAGATTTTTCAAGACTTGTTTTTAACATGTGCAATTCACTTAACGTTGAAAAAAAAAACTTTCAAATAATGTAAGCTCATATTAGCAAGAGAATTCTCATGGTGGAGAAGATAATCTTGCTTTTTTGGGAGAGCATGATGTTTTAGCCTTTAGATTATGATTTTAACTGAGATTATCCACATTATATAAACATTTGCAACGCTAGGTACAAAACTACTTTCAGTTACATATTAGACTGTTGAAAATAATCCGACGACTAAAACATTCATGCTCTACCAGTGAGGAAAATTATCTTTTCTACCGTAAGGATTCTTTATAGTAGTATTTGGAGGTTTTTATTTTTATAAAGGCAAGAAAAATATAATCATTAATGCCTAAATATGAATCTTTTGAAGTTAGTAGGTTGTTTGGCAAACTAATACTCTCAACACCGGATTTGCCAAACACCCAATAAATTTACTTAATTTTTTCAAATATTATTCTAACAGCAATCTTATTTAACCTCATGAAAATAAAATCCTGTTACTAATAAAACAGTAAGTTTTGGTCTAAAAAAAGTACCACTAGGGGGTTTGACAACCATGGTTAAAACCATAGTTATGGTTACTAAATAGTGTAAAGCTTTTATATGCTACAGTTAAAAAGCAACAAGTTATTATAATGTAAAACTACAGTATTTTAAACCACAACTATAATTAAAACTATACTTATTAAATGTCGTGTACATAATAATTTTGGGTTTATAATTTGTTGAGTAACGGGTTTTACAATCTTTGTAGATGAAAAAGATTTTTCAATCCTAATAACATAACCTTTTCAGTCTAAAAATGCTGATATACTTTTTTATATTGAATTCTCGACTTCTTTTATCTGAAAAACCACCAAAGTCTAATTTTCTCCACTTTTGGAAGACTAAGGTAAACGGTGCAGAAAACCGGTTAACGGGAGTAGTCAAGAAGTCAATGACCCAATCATGACCGTTTACTTCCCTCCTCAGCACCAGAAACTGAACGCCGTTTTGTCCCCCAACAACCGCACAGTTGACGTGGAGAGACCAAAACCGTCAGATTGTCATACTGTCGTACACCAACTCATCGGTCGACGCACGCTTTCCCACTTTTGGATTACAAAATTATTACGCCAGATACGGGCGTGGTGAAACCAAAGATTCACTCCACAGATTACAGTCAAAAAATAAAGTTAAAATAACCTGACCAACATATGTTGAGTGTTGGAGTGAAAAACTACCTGTCAGTCTTTTTTTTTTTTTTTCTGTTTTTTCTTTTTCATTAAAAAAATATTTGTAATAAAACTAATTTTTTGTATTTAAAAAAATATATATTTTGTATTTTTTGTTGTCAGCCAAAGTATAAAATAAATTTACCTTTTTATACTCTTTATTTTAGTTTTATATAAACACTATATTTTTAATTTTTGATATAGTCAAATATATATTTTCAGATTAAATTTAATATATAAATTTATTTTTTAATTATTTTTTAATTTTAACTCAAAAAATTCCTCAAAATACCAATCTAAAATTGAGGATATTAAAAAGGTTAAATATCCCATAACAATTTATTATTTATATATAAAAAAGGTTGTCATGAAAAAAAAGGAAGCAAATCCATGTTAATATGTGAAAATCAATGAAAAAGTTATGATAGGTTGAAAGCGTAAAATATAACATATACGCAACAAAACACAAGCCCGTTTGGCAATTTTGTCGCAGTATTGTTTTTATAAAATTTAAATTATTACAATATTTTCATTCAAATAAGTTCAAATCATATTTTCAAGTGAGGTGTATATAAATGTTTTATTTTATTAATTGTGAAATATTTAGATGAGGAAAAAGAACGATCAGATTATTAAGTAAATTGTTATTAATACTAATGGCACTTAAACTATAAGGTATTTTTATTTTGTCCCATGAACTTTAAAAATCATAACTTTACTCCGTGAACTTTCAAAATCATAACTTTACTCCCTGAACTTTCAAAAGTCCTAACTTTACCCCCTCAATTTTTAAAATCGCCATTCTGTCCTTATTTTAAACCGCCTTATTTTTCTTCTTGTTTTTCGATTTTCTATTTAAATAGACAGAAATAAGTCTACGCGCTTCACATATGAGTCACTTGTAAGGGTAAAAATGAGATTTTATCACTCCAGAGTTTACTTTTACGTTTACACAATCACTTAATGCTATTGTTTTTTATATATCTGAACTCTCATTTAGGAAGAATTTGTCTCCATATTCTTCGCATTTTTAATACGTAACTCATTTAATAAGTCGATAATGTTTGCTGATATCTAAGTTTGAATACTAAATAAGATGAGTTAAGCATTAAAGATGATGAGATATAGACGAACAATATTGAAAAGAAATATGCATACAGATCTTTCTTAAATAAGAGTAGATAAAAAAAACAAACCCTAAAAGTAATAAAATCTTATTTTTACTCTTACAAGTGACCCATATACGAATCATATAAACTTAATTACATTTATTTGAATAAAAAAATCTATACACATGAAAAATATGAGAAGGATTAAAACAAAGACAAAATAGTATTTTAAAATTCAGATGATAAAGTGAAGAGTTTTAAAAATTTATAAGATCAAACGATGATTTTTAAAATTAAAAAATAAAATAAAAAAGGCCTTAGAATTTAAGAATTAATAACCTTTTAAGTAAATGTACTCGATGGGGAAAAATGGACGTATACATGCTCCCAAGTGAAGGAATTTTTTGTCACTCACAGAGTAAAAATTCAACTAAAGAAAATGGGGCTGTTGTTCATTCTCGTCTAATCACTTTCTCGGGTGTATATTGGCAAGGTGCCTTTTTTTTCCCTCTTCTCTTTCTCTGTCCACTCTTTTCTCTACCATCTTTTTTTTTTTTTTTGCCTTTTTTTTTCCTTTTTCCAAACTTTTTCCCCAAAGGGATGTAACAGTGATTAGAGGACACTGTGCGGGGTAAAAACGTAAAAGCAGGTTGGGAACACTATCAAAAAGGTCGCCGGGGAATACTGTGCGACTTGTCGGTGCTGCCGAATATCTTTTGCACATGTTTTCTTTTTTGTATTTTCTCTTTGACAATAAAGAGATTAAAGTGGGAAAAAGATCATCCACTGTACGATGTCTATAATTTGTTTTATATGATGATATTATTTTAAAAAACAGGCTTAATGAGCTATTATGATTGACCCCAAAAAAAAAAGAGATTATTTTTTTAATCTACGCAATGGAGAGTTTCAAATCAGTAGTGTATCTATCAATTACATCAAGATGAAAAACTCTTTTCCATCGTGGTTAACATCCCTGCTTATAAAATAAGGGGTTTTAATATAATATGTAGTATTTTTTATATTCTGGGACATTTTAATCATAAAAGTGCTCAATCAAAATAACAAAAAAAATACAAAATAAACAGTTTTTTATATATAATTCCGTAACGGCCAAACAAAATAACCCTATTGTTAGCCTGTGGTGTTTGAAAAAATAGTGTAAACCAATATGTTATGAAAGTTTTACAACGTGATTGCTTTTAACTGTCTTTCCTGTTGTAGTCACCGGAAGCTTTGTACCGTCGACTATTTGAGTTGATGGGTTCCACTAACAAGGGGGTTTTTTTTTTTTTTTTGATTGCATGGTAGAAATCTTTACTTTTTTGTTTTTTTTAAGCGAGGAGGAAATGGAATGCTGTTAGCTTAGCTATAGAAAGGCCAAAGACGAAGGTTCTTTTTCTGCATCACCCAAAAGAAAAAACACCACCTCTCTACTAAACTAGAGCTAAACCAACCATTGTGTTGTGCCTAATATCCTATACCCTTTTCCTTCTCTCTTTTTCCTCTCTTATATTCCCAGTTCTCAATAGTCTACTTTTGTTATTGTCCGTTTTAGTTCCAACACTTCTTTTTGTGTTGACAAGAGTAATTTTTTATGCCTACACCACTAGAACATGATTATATAGGCTTAACAGAGACTTCTTCTTCTTGTTTAGCAATGGAAAGAAGCTCTGATAAGATTTCATCATCAACATCTTCTTCTTCATCATCCACTCTAATAGAGGATGAGACGATTAAGGAAACCGAGCTAAGGCTTGGCTTGCCTGGCTCTCACTCTCCAGAGAGAAAACCAGGAATAAATGGGCTCTCTCTTTTTGGTAAAGATTTGGAAGAAAAACATAATAATAACAAGAGAGGCTTCTCAGACGCCATTGATGGGTCCTCTGGGAAATGGGTTTTCTCTCACCATGTGTGTAGTAACAATGGATCTGACTCTGAGGCTGGTTTGGGAAAAGGGGCTGCAGTTTTGTTCTCTCCCGGTGGTGGTAGTGGGAACGTTGAAGGCAAGGTTAATGGTAATGGTAAAGCTTGTTCTGCCCAACAGTCTTTACCTACCATGAAAGCAGCTGTTGTTCCACTTCCAAAGTCAGTTCATGAGAAGAAGCCTCAGCTTTCTGAGCATACTGGTTCTCCTCCTGCTTCCAAGTAATTTTTTTTTTCCATATTCATATCTCTTTGTCAGTTTTAATTTTGCATGGTTGTTTTGTAATTTTATAAACTTGATTGCTGAAAAAATAATTTAAAAAAAGATTGAAAGAAAGGATTTTTGGTTTTTGGGAGGTGAAAAAGCGCATACTTTCTTATGTTCTTGCGTTTGTTGATCTCTTGCTGGTTTTCTTGCTTTAATTGTAAATTATTATTGATAAAGGTTGTACTCTCATTATTATTGGTTGTAGTGGTAATATTATTATTGTTTTAAGGCAAGAAAATTGAGGCGGAGATTTTAACTCCAAATTGTAAGATAGAATCGTGTATGAATTTACCGTTGAACCAATTTTGAAAGTCCTTTTTTCTTTGTTTCTTTTTTTGGAAAAGTTGTACAAAATTCTCATTTGCACTTAAAAAATTCTTAATATTCTATGATCTTGATTTTCTGAATTTTGATATTACTTGGGGGAATATGTAGATAGACAAGTGGTGTGAAATTATATAAGATAGATGTTCCGAGCATATTTTGTTAATATATGGAACAGGGCACAGGTGGTAGGATGGCCACCAATCCGATCATTTCGGAAGAACACCATGGCTTCTAATTTGGCAAAAAATAATGAGGATGAAACCGAGGACAAATCTGGGTCCGGCTGTCTTTATGTCAAGGTTAGCATGGATGGTGCTCCATACCTGCGCAAGGTTGACCTTAAAACCTGCGCCAACTATATGGAACTCTCATTGGCTCTTGAGAAAATGTTCAGCTGCTTTACCATTGGTAAACCCTTTATCTCTCTCTCTCTCTCTCTCTCTCATTGCTTGTATGCAGCAACAGTATTTGGCCGATTATTAACAGTACATACCAAACAGAAGTAAGAAGCTATATTGCAAAATCTTAATTGTTGAGCTGGAGAGACTAGTTATTGTGCTTTGTAAAATTTTGTTCTTGTGTATTTTGGAGTTTTCACAGCTGTAAAAATGGTTGTCCCTTTTTTTTTTTTTAAGGGACTCCATTTTTAAGAGTCTAGAGAGGCATGGAGTGTGATCTCTAGTAATTTTCTTTTCATTATGGTGAATTTTTGCTGTCGCTGAAAGTGGATGTTGCTTTCACATTAAGGGTGAACAAGTACTAATTTTGCATTTTCTTGCTTGTTTGTTGCTCTTCTTTGATTTTATTTTCAGTAATATAAAATTTAGGTGTCTAATTGTTCACAGTAATGAAGCTGGTTCTGCATAATCTTCTCTTGTCTACCACTAGAAATGAAGACTGATTTGCTTCCTTGTATATTCCTGTCGTTAAATAGGAGGCGAGTTTTTTGTTATACGTACAGAAGATCATAACCTTAAAGCATTCTTTTGTATGGTACAATTTTGAGTTTGTTCTGTGCATAGTGCTTGAAGTTACAGCATGGCTCACACAAACCATTTTTATAAGAACTTCTGAATGGCTGTTATACAGGGCAGTGTGGCACTCCTGGACTCCCGGAGCGCAAAGGCCTAACTGAGAGCCGTCTGATGGATCTTCTCCATGGTTCCAAATACGTGGTTACTTATGAAGACAAGGATGGAGATTGGATGCTGGTTGGTGACGTCCCATGGGAGTAAGTTTTCCTTCTGAAGTGAGTTTCATGTTTTGTGCTTTTAAGACTTGACAGTTTCTGGCTTTGTAGTAGATTGACTGACTTGACAGTGTCTGGCTTTGTAGTAGATTGACTGAATCTCTTATCAGACTATCTATTTCTGGCTTTTATCAGTTTACTTGCAACTTAAGATTGCAATTAACTCATCTATGAGGTCTTGTTATCTTTACTACTCCTCACTTGTAATGTCTTTTTCATTATTTGTTTCAACAGCATGTTCACCGATACATGTAGGCGACTGAGGATTATGAAAGGTTCCGAAGCAATTGGTCTAGGTATGTCCCAATTCTATGAAAAATTTGGCATCGTATGCTTTATTTTCCATTGATTTAATCTTGAAACCAACTGATCGTGCATCATTGTTCTTTGACTCAGCTCCAAGGGCCATAGAGAAGTGCAAGAACCAAAACTAGCTCAAAATACCAGCAGGAAAAAAAGGGCATTCTCCGAAGCAGCGGAACCTAGCCTTGGATTCAAAGTTGGGTGCTTGTTGCAGGATGTTACATGTGTGTTTTGACTCTGTTAGATCTTGTGTACCTTGTGGACGTGAGAATTTTCTCAAGTGAGAAAGGATTTCACTGAAGACACCATATTATATACGTTTGTTTTGACGTTATTTTCATAACTTATATCCGTTTTATAAACTCTGTTTAGTGTGTAAATGAAATACTTTGCTGCTCGCAGCAAGTCTATTTCTGAATAGAAATACGGTTTGAATATATTTTGGTCCGCAGAAGTGTATTTGTGAATTTTTGACGTCACACAAAGGACCTAGGTTAAGTGGGGCAAAACTCGATTTTACTTTTTCCCATATTTGAGCTTTAGAGTACAAATTTACACCAATTTGCAGAAGTCGATTATTGGTCTATATGTGTATTGCTCCGGGTTGCTGTCATGTTGACGCGTGCAATTTTATATCCGGTTAATTATCTTGTAACATGCCTCTAATCCAAACAAATTAATCTTGAATGTGATCATGTTATCAAGTCCTAATACTAAAAAAGCGCAACTAAAATGTGTTTGGCAATATTATTATAACTTATTAGTTTCAACTGATAAAGTGTAAAGCTCTTATATGTTACAGTATTTTAGCTATAACTTATGGTTCTAGCTATGTATGTTCCAAACAGAGTCTTAAGTCTTCAAAACAATAATTAGCTGCCAGTTACTGAACATACAGAAACATGGACGGTAAAGGTGCACAGACGTAAAACAGGTTTAGTATTGATCCTAGGGGGACAAGAACAAGAATACCAAAGCTAAATTACCTCATGGGAAAATTTTACGAAAAAAGATTCATATGATATGAACAAACTAGTGGAAGGTAAACAATCCTCTCAATCTAGACAGCTCTGGAAAGACTAAAAATTACTGCCTGGATATCTGAATGTAAACCATTTGAGTATATCCGTTGAACAAGGACCTATCAAGCCTGGTTAAACCAAGCCTCTGGAAAAGGCCATATCGCCCGTCTTCAACAATAGGTGGTGGTGCACGAGCAGGGTCATATCTAGTCTGGTGAGTGAGGGAAGGACCTGCCACCGGAGGAAGCTCCCAATAAACATCAAGCATTGATTCCACGAATCGACTGTTCTGGAAATGCTCTGAATAGGTAATCGGTGTGTTACTGTGGTTGAAGTTATCTCGCATGTATCCTCTAACACCCCACCATGCGTCCTTTGGTCCACAAAGTTCTTCTATATCCACTGCTTTTTCCCAAAACTTCTTGCTTCTCGCCCTGATCCTGGCTTCATCACTGTCTTTAAAGCAGCTATGGCCACCTCCTAAATCAACAAAACAGCCATTACAACGCTTCTTGAACCAGTAACTATTGATGAGTTTTTATTAAAAGAAATTCATAGGAATAAAGCTCATGAGACCAAATTAATATCAACATTATTTTCAACACATGATCTTTGTAAGGGCTCAAGTTTGGACGATGCTAAATATTGAGAAAGACCAAGATTATAAAAAATAAAAAAATAAAAAAAAAGGCTGCAAAAGTGAAAGTCCAAATGGGATAGCACGCACCTCTTATATAGAACTGATCGCAAATTTGCCTCAAGGAATAATGGTCTCCCGTTCCAGTATCATAGTTATCCTCAAAGACCAGATGTCGAAAGCCAGCTTTTAAAGCCTGTTTTATTCTGCTCATCAGACCATAACATAGAAAGGAATTCAGCAATTAGCTATTCTAGTGGAAATGAATGCAACAGATTGCGTTGAGATACTGCAAATACCTTTTCAATTCATTCTGATGGTCGTCAAAGAAAATAAGAACCCTACTACGATCAGTAATCCCATGTTTCTTCATCTCCTTTCCCCAATCAATGTTCCCAAAATCTACAAAGTCCTTTCCAGCAAAGTATGTGCAGTTTCCATCAACATAAGCAGGCCCCTTCTTTAGATACTTATCCGGATGCCGAGGTGTGATTGAAATAATCCGCGTGTCTGGCATTGCTTGCCGCAAAACCCAAGTGGAGTGGCCCTTGAAAGCGCCACTCTCGATCATCAGGTCTGGCTTCAGCCACCGAGCAATGAACCAAAGACCAAAGCTGTGGTCAAAGCCCATGCCATACATGTTGTTTTTTATCGGTCTAGTTTCGTATATCGGTACAAACTCTTCCAAGCCCTTGAGTAGGTCCTTAGATGTCCATTCTACCGTTTTTCCATGTTTCGATCTGCCTTTTGCCAAGGATAAGATTATAAGAATCAACTAAAACAAAAGACTCATAACTCATGGTTCTTACACAATGTCACACAATTTCGTTTAAAACAAAACTCAAACTCCAAAATCCAAAATCCACATAACCTCCAATAGATTACCACCACCAAATTGCAGTTATTAAGCAATGGAATAATAAAGATTTTGCTATCTCCCACAGTTCTCCTTTCCACAGATCCCCAGGACACCAGATTGCAAATTGAGAGTTAAACCAACAGCCATAGCAATTATTCGCAAAATTGCACTAGAAGCTCTACTAATCCAATCACTAATAAACTACAAATAAAACTATCTTTATTCCCTAAATCACCCCAATTATTTTCATTTCAATCAAAATTCAAAAAAAAAAGAAGAAAGAAAAATTGATAACAACCTGAAAATTTTGGTTAAGTTAGCTAAATCTAAATCTTTACTAATCCGTCCAAAAAAAAAAAACTAAAACTAAAATATCCAAAAATGGAAATTGGTAACCCGATCGTTAAATCTTCAGGTACAAAACAAAAAAAAAATCCAAAACGATATTGGATCTGAGCGAAAAACACTTACACCAGGGGACGCCAAGGGATCCGAAATCGGACTCGAGAGCATCGAAGCCGAAGAAACCGGATCGGTACACGGGGTCGTGGGGGGAGACGCAGACGAAGGAGCGGGAGTGAAGGACGAGGGAGAAGACGAGGAGGAGGACGAGAGAGAGGGCAGCAACGCAAGGCCAGAGGGGACCCAAACGGGTAAAGTAGAAGGTAAGGCGAGCGGTGAAGAAGGAGAAGGGAAGGTGCTTCTTGGTTTTGGACTCGTCGGCCGCAGCGTCGGCGTCGGCGGCGTCGTCGTCGTTGTCGTTGTTGTGAGGCGAGGCACGGCGAGAAGAGACGGCGCGCTCCAGCATTTTGGCGGTTTGAGTGGGAGTAACCGGCATCGAATCTGGAAACGACCACTGAATGTTGTTACTATTTCGGAAGAGAGTAAAAAAAAGGCCTTGTCTTCTGGAACTGCAAGCAAGCAAAGAGTAGAGTGTATTTGGGCGTGAGACTCGTGCCTCGTATTCAAGACGTGTGCGTACAAATTTATTTATCTTTTTTAAATAATTTAAATTGGGATTTTCTTTCAAGGTTAAAAGGGGTTGGGTAATTTTTGCTCCTGAGTTTTTTTTTTTTTTTTAAAGAAAAAAGATTAGTGGTGTCCTTACACCCCCTGCTTAGCATTAATCTACTAGACCTCATGTGTAACGGCAAGAAAACCTAGCTCATGATTTTGTTTATTCACATATAAGGAGCTTAAATCATAGCAGCTAAAGTCATATTAAGCATGCCCATTGACATGTATAATTGCAACCTCATTACAGGCAAGAGGAATTAATGATAAAGAGAGTGCTCCTTAGATCATTCTCTTACTGTCATACCACCACCATTGTTGTTAAGATAATAAGTACTCTTTATTGCACTAATAAAAAATGAAAAAAAATATATTGTGTGACTAAATTATTATAGTGAAATTGATACTCAACACAATTTATAGAATGCTTTAAAAACAACTTTAATGACATAGTAATTATTATAATGATATCTTACTTTTTACATTATCATTACATAATAATTATTTTAATAATACCATTTTGAGTTATACATAAAATATTCATAAATTAAAATTATATTTAAATTAGGTGCAAATAACTGCGCCATTTATCTCATTGGCATGTAAGCGGACAACTTTTATTACCATGTGTCGGAGCTAACAAAATCACGACCAATTCTTCTAGTAAAGTGCCTAACATTTTTTTTTTTCCTTGTGAAAGGAAGTACCTAACATATGGGACAATAGAAGTAATCAATTCAATAGCGAATAAAGCTCCTTATTGGTCATTGCCCGAGAATAGCAATCAATTTAACGATCGAGCAGCGAAGCAACCACTAACCTTATTGGTAATTGTCCCAAAATAGAACCCTTATGGTCACGAATGACCACACGAATCCCTCAAAAGATGGTAAGCGGCATCAACATTAAACTTGAGGCACCCTTTAATAACGATATCCAACTGTGTTGTCTTTATGCTTTTCTGTTGGTTAGGATTATGGATCAAATTAATTTGAATCATCTAAGAAAATTCTAACTATAAGAGTGAAGTACTATCCATAACAAAGTTACTTAAATGCGTCTTCGTACCTTGCACCAAACAATTCCTCTCAAACAAGATAAACAAAGCCAGAGTAGTAAAGAGGCCAAACTACTCTTTGTATAAGGCATTTTAAGCTAGCTAAATCAACTAATTTACTTCCTGACAAAGGGACAAGAATGACCAAAAAGAGACTTTAGACAGGATCAGAAGCTTTCTCACACTCTATTAGCGCCTGGAACACTATTATCATCCCCTTTAAATAGTGCAGACAAGATCAAGAGTATTAAGTCCCTCTTTAACTTGGAGACACAAAGGTCAAGATTTTAAAAATATGGACCCAAATGCCCAAAGTTCAAAAATTCAGGAATTATGTAACTTTTCTTATTTATTTTCCTTCTAAGAACTTGTAACTCTCTCTCTCTCTTTTCTTAATATATATACATATTTATATTTATATATTGTCCCCCTAAAATCTCAAACTTTATGCAAAGATTCTGTTTTAGGCGTATCTATTAACATGCAATTTTTGATGAAATATTGAAAAAAAAAATTCCATATAGATTAAGAGAAAGAAAAATAAGAGGCAGATAGCGTTACAAAAAAAAAATAATAATAAGAAGGAAAAGAATTATGATGTATAGTCCGATATTTTGTATATTTAGCCCCCTTTACACTGGCACAGTCATTTACTATTATGGATGACTCCAAACTCCTCCACTCCCAAGCAAGAGTATTTATGAAAATGAGTGATGAGGAAAATAGGAAACAAGAAATGCTATAAATTGAATACATGCACATCCAATATTTTACAATTGGGTAGGCGTATTTTTATCCCTCATTGAGACTGCATTGGTAATAAATTTAGAAACTAAACCATATAAAACATATGCACTAACATTCACATCCAAGTCCCTATCTTTTGAAGGCAATCGAAGGAATTACACAACAATATGGCCTGTAACGCCCCTATATAGGGTTAACAGTTTTTAATGAATTAAAATAAAAATCAGAAATAAAAGTAAAACATTAAAAATAAAATTGCTCGGGGCTTAAATGAAAACTCTCAAATCAAAAATAAAAATATAAACGACAATTAAACCACGGTTTAATGTAGCACTTTAAATTTAATAATATAAATTATCATCGTCATCATTTTAACCCTCAATGCATTTTAATACAGTCATTGAAAGTAACAATTGATACTTACATTAACATGAAGAAGATTCTTAATAATTGAAGCAGTCCCAATGTAATATAGCTACATCGCTTCCTCAACTATTTTTCTCGTAGCCACCTCACACTTAGTGAGTCTTGAAAAGATAAAAATATAAGGGAATGAGCAACAATATGCTCAGTAGAGAAAACCATTACTCACCTTTAGGTTTTTATCATTACCACATTAAAACTTGCATGGTTATTTAATACTCATCATTATCCATATTATGAGATTTATTATAATCATATTCTGTAGATACCATAGTTAATCATTACCGAGTTTCATACATATACATATATACAAATGTTACAGTTCATTATTATTCTTAGGTACCCACATTCAATAGAGTATCACTCAACTCATCGAAACCCAAATGAGCGCGCTTGATCACCCTCTAAACATTCTAAGGGTGTTCTGGTGAGGGGACATGAAGCCCCGAGTCCTCACCAAGTCGATTCATGTATAGTGTGTTCTGGGACTTTCAACCCAAGGAAGCGTCATCACCTTCCCCCTATTTTACCTTTTAGGGTATTCATGCCCAAGGACGTAACCGCCGCCCTCTTCACGTCTCACCATTTCTCTATATTTAATCATTATTAATAGATTCAGTTTTCCTAACCATGCTTCTCAATTTATAACATGTGTCAATTCATTATGTTCCTCGTCGTACAATACAAGACGAATCCATGTCATAGTTTCATATGTGATACTCACATAATATCAATTCAACATAGATATATATATATATATATCTTGCGGTAAACACAATCAATTTTAATTCTATAAAAACCTCACAAAAGATGAGTAATAGAATCCCTACCTTTCAAGCTTATCAACAATCTTTTAATCCTAGAATCAATTAACGTTAGCTCCATACTCCCTTGATCCTAAGGCGTGCATAAGGACCATTAAAACTAAAGCACAACATACAACTACATTCATATATAAATCATGTGTAAATCTATCTTACTAGTATGCCATTAAAGCTTTTATGTAATCTCTTTTGAATACCACAGTAAACAATTTTTGTCTTAACACAATATAAAATGTGAACAAGTAATCTATATGTTTTAGTCCCTAATAAGATTCATCAATCACTTAGGATAATATTGGAAAGGTTGCAAGACATTAAAGAATTAGGTGGTGAGCAAAGATGGGTTCTTGGTTTAGGTTAGCAACTGGTATACCATAATAAACTGACATGTTTACTAGTTTCCAATCCAAAAATTGAATAATTCATAGAAAATAAAATACAACTCCGATTTAGGTTTATGATAGCTCGTTAGAAAGCTTAAGATGTTTACTTTTTAAATATGCAAACCAATTTATAAAATTCATTTTAATATAATCCCAGAATTTTAAGAAATAGCCACTGCCCATAGAGGTATTACAAAGTTTAACAATATAAATTTTCTGTCTAGGGCATATACACTTAGACTTTATACATATGCTCTAAAATAGCAACAAACATATACTTAAGTTTAAGAACGCAAATTTGAATAATCCTTAAGTATAAAAGTAAATTTATAAATGAAAGACTAAATTTGTTCAAACGATTCTAACCTCAGATTATGGCTAGTTGGAAGCTTGAAATGGCTTCAAAACAGGTTCCTTGACTTCGGTATAGTTGAAATTATTGCTCAAATGGAGGTGATGGTGGCTGATTTTTATGGCTGCCTTGAAGAAGTTCTCTAAGTATTTTGCTTCAGTAAAGAAATGAGAAGAAGAGTGTGGGAACCGTGGAACAAAAAGGAAGAAAATATGAAGTCTTTGAAGAGAAGTGATAGAAGCAATTATGGAGGAGACATGTCGGAGCATGTCACGAAAGAAATAAAGAAAATGAGGGTCAAAAGTAGTTGGGAAAAATATCCTCATGTCTCTTCTGGAGACTTTAGCGCACATAATGCCAAAATGATATTTTTAAAATTTATTAGAAGTTCCAAGACTTTTCAGTAAACATACTAAATAAGTATAGGAGAATTTTAGAAAATTTAAAAATAGATAGAAATAAATATTGTGAAATGGATTTTAAATGAAACAAATTTTGATTGGCACACTAAAAATTAATTTAATTACCTTAATACCCGTTAGGAGAATAATGGGTGTCACAGCTCTACCCCCCTTAAAGAAATTTCATCATCGAAATTTCAATTCTAGCAATACTAGTAAAAATTTTGATTCCATTATGATTCCAATTCTGAGTCTAAACCGTTAATGTTGTTTGTTCTCCAAATTTAAGTTATCGTATTTCTACTTATTTACTTGCATAATAAATCTTACTCTAAATTCTAAATCCCTCAATGAGAGTATTTCTGACAAGTTCCAACTTATAACATTGTATAATGGTCTAGGAATCTGATCAGATAAACATATTGACCATACCATGATTCCAGTCCTTCATTGTCTATGGACTATGATTTACAATTACATTTATGGAGATTGCCAGGGAAATTTTGTATACTTCATCTTTAGGTTCCTTTTCCTTTTTGAGTAAGGAAAAGTCAAATATAGTTGATTTCATATTTCAACTAATAAACTGAAACATAGTCATGAAACATATATCACAAACACTTCTATTCGAAACCATACATTAAACTTATTCATAAAGATATTAGACGGAATCTCAGAGTTGCAAACAAACCCGACATATTTTTCATTAAACAGCTATCCTCATGACACAAACATTCAACCTAAATAATATACTAATGTTTCCTATGGAATATCCCCATAACTGACTTTGATACTTCCACATAATATTAACAGAATATTACACATTATAAACATGATACGGATACGTTTCGAGAGTACAAGGCACTCCGTATACCAACTATCCATATCATGCATGCTTAGAGAATACAAAAACATCGATAAACAAAAGATCGGACCTTAAGTAGGATGCGTTTTGAGAGTATCAAGTACTCCGTATCCAGCCATCCCGGCATTAGGCTCAATGAATCTAAAGGTTTTAACAACATACCATAAGAAATACAAAGTGTAGGGAAAACAATTAATCATGACATATGAAACACGGACGTATACGTCATGAGTACAACCAAAAGATTACATACTAAGATTCAAATCAAATGGCCGCTCTTGGCTTTTCCTTTCCCATTCAAGCTTGGATGTTGCAGTGTCGGACTCTAGATAGATGATTTCCATCTTATCTAACAATTCCTCGACTGTTGAGGCGGTAATACAGATTTGTCTCCCCGATTCTACGATGAAGTTTTCTCCCACAGCGTAATCTAAAAATGTTAAAAGACCATCATAAAAACCATTTACATTCAAAAGTCTCAAGGGTTTAGAATGAAAGCCCAATAATTGCCTACTAGCAACTATGAATATTTCCTCAAGGGTACCTAGACCACCAGGTAATGCTATAAAAGCATCAGAATTATTAATCATGATTTTATGACGTTCAGGGGTGTCCAAAACTCTTTTCTCTCTACCTATTGTTTTTCCACAAAGGTTTCCTTCAGCTAAGAGTCAAGGAATAATCCCCAAGACTTCGACACCACCAGACTAAGCTGCAGTTGCCACATTTCCCATTAATCCTAGACTACCACCCCCATAGGTCAAGTTAATCTTTCTATGTGCTAGGACTTGCCTTAAGTGTTTTGCGGCTTCTAGATAGACTTTATCTTTTCCAGGGTTGGAACCACAAAAGACACAAACATTCTTTATTTTCTTGGTGGACTGGGAAGTAGACATAGTTGGTTTATATAAGTGATTGCTTAATGTCTGCTCCACTTAGACTTCGGGTTCTACATGAGATTTTAAGGATGAGGAATACACAAAAAGGACTAAAGAGATAGATGAGTAGGTAATGAAAAGGTAATCCAAAGATTTAAACAAAATCTTGTGCGGATAAGAAAGTAAGATAAGGTGATTAATAGTTTACAGAAAATCTGATTCACTTTTTGAAAAAGATTAGACTCTAATTGTATAACTTTTGACAATTAAAAACGGTTTGACAGAAGACCCTCTTGACACAACTATAGACCTTTTGACAAATATACATCGAGTCTAGTAATTCAATATAAACAACAAATACTGTAGAACTTTTGAAATTTGAGACACAAATCTTGAAATATCTGGATAAGTTTTCAAAATTCAAACATGTTACTGTACCGTATGTGACGTGTCTGATAAGATAATATATTTTATTATATATATATTTAAGAAAACCATAAATTAAATAAAATACTAACACTTACTGTATCAATCTAATAATCATAATTATTTCGAACACAAAGGCAAATATTCTAAGTAAAAGAAAAAACACAAACTGTTGAACATCAGCTGAAACTGTTTCAAATAAGCAAAGACTAAACAACCTTTATAGAGCGATGACTTATTCCCCATCCAGTTTTCTTATGGCTTGGCAAACAGGATCTAAAAATACCATATTCCTGAGGCGTTGTCTTTCTGCATAAAATTTAGGCTAGAGTTTAAAAATAGCTCCTTGAACATATCCACTAGGGTGACCGTGAAGAGGAGGATGGATGCTATCCAAGTTCTCCTTTGAAAGTCCATCCCTACAAAACCTTATTTTATCCTCTCTATTCGTAGACATATAACCAGGTGAAGTACATTTACCGTTACAATTTTGTCTTCCACATTTGTTACAAGTGACCACGATGGCATGAGCTCTTCTTTTCATTGCACTACGACTGGTACCCGTTCTTGGTAAACCGATATCTTGACTAAAGTCACTCGAACGGATCTTCCCCTCTATCAACATTCTCACATCACAAGGGATGCCAAAACGCATAAGAATCCACAACCGAGTAATTCTAGCCTTGTATTTCTTTCTGAGAATCTTTTGGGAGAGTGATGGGAAATACTTTCTCAGGTGTTGGTACCTTGGGTCCATGATGAGATGAAAGAAGAGTAAATAAAAAGAAAAAATTGAGATAGTAAGTTGCAGAATCCTAGAATTCCTTCTTCTTTTAGAAGGAAAGAAGAATTTCTAGTGAAAAAGAAGAGGATTTGCGATTTAGAGAGAAAATAACAAATTAAGAGAGAGAAAGTGAGCTCAGGAGAAATAAGCTCCTATGCACAGTAAACGTATATGTAAACAATAATTAAACCACTGTAGATGACACATATAGAGACCACGTGGGAGAGATAGTATGAATCAAATTGATTTAGGATTTGGACTAGGCCCAAATATTCTAAGTTGAAATTGGTCAGGTTGTTTCAGGCCTTAACACATTTAGAACGAGTTAAATAACAAACATAAAATTGAAAACCAATTTATACAGATCTTAAGCCTAATTCAAAGCCCACTAAAGATAAAATTAACTATGAACAAGAAGTCTAATTTAACAATAATCAAGGATCTTTTTGAATGGTATTTAAAATCATTTCATAACAACATAATCTTCTAGCAACTCAAATAATTTTGTTTTAATCAAAACCTTATTGAACAATGCATACACCTATATGTTATTCCTAACACTCAATATCTATCAATGGATTCATCATCATTACTACCAAGGGTTTAGAATATGACTAACCTTGAAATCAATACGATTTACGTCTTCCAACATAGACCATATCAATGAACAAAGACACTTGATGTTACTACTTAAGAACATCTACAATCCCCACAATTTTACTTATACAATATCTAATTTCCTCTTATAACAAAACCTTAGGTAACTAAAAGATTCACATCTAAACATCTAAAACTTAAACATTTTATCGTAATTATCCAAAAGTATTATAAGTGCCTTAAGTATTATGATTTACTTAAGGAAACTCCTATTGGTCATTTTTTTTTATATTGCATCTATTCATAAAGATTCACTGATATACTTAAATACAATGTACGTAACAAAATATTTCAACTTTGAGATTCATGCATTCTTGCCTTTACACAGTCTCAACAGATCAAAAGTCTAACGTTTATCTCACTCAAGATTCAATACCATGAATTCCTAACTTATCTCATATTCCTCAAGTAAATAAAACTTTCAAGAAAAGTTATTGACACTTATGTGTTCCACCGAATCCATACATAATCATTAGTTAGGTCTAAATCAATTACGAAGAATTTGGCATATCTATGCCAAACTTTAAAATCAATAAATCAAGCCTTATATTTCTTATTGTTTTTCACGAGACAAAAGGCTCTTAAATCCTCGTATCTACACGAATTTTTCATCGTTTTATACGAATTAGATATGCTTATAGATCTTAATATTATACGAATCTTTCATAAGTATTCTACTTATAAACCCATTCTATATAATTATCATTTCCTCATAACTATTAATACTTTCCTTCTATATAATTATCGTACTCATATAACCATTAGTATTTTCATTCTAGGGCCTTTTTATGTTACATCCCTCTAGACTGTATAAATCAATGTGAAGGTTCATTTTGATGATGACAATGAAAATTTAGCTTCAAAACCATCTCAAAAACATTATTATTATTTTTTAAGTGGTGCTACACTCCCTAGGTTAACCGAACCTAGGCTCTGATACCAAAAATTCTGTAACGCCCCTATATGGGGGTTAATAGTTTTTAATGAATTAAAATAAAAATCAGAAATAAAAGTAAAAACTTAAAAATAAAATTACCAGGGGCTTAAATGAAAACTCTCAAATCAAAAATAAAAATATAAACGACAATTAAACCACAGTTTAATGTAGCACTTTAAATTTAATAATATAAATTGTCGTCATCATCATTTTAACCCTCAACGCATTTTAATACAGTCACAGAAAGTAACAATTGACGCTTACATTAACATGAAGAAGATTCTTAATAATTGAAGCAGTCCCAATGTAATATAGCTACATCGCTTCCTCAACTATTTTTCTCGTAGCCACCTCACACTTAGTGAGTCCTGAAAAGATAAAAATATAAGGGAATGAGCAACAATATGCTCAGTAGAGAAAACCATTACTCACCTTTAGGTTTTTATCATTACCACATTAAAACCTGCATGGTTATTTAATACTCATCATTATCCATATTATGATATTTATTATAATCATATTCTGTAGATACCATAGTTAATCATTACCGAGTTTCATACATATACATATATACAAATGTTACAGTTCATTATTATTCCTAGGTACCCACATTCAATAGAGTATCACTCAACTCATCGAAACCCAAATGAGCGCGCTTGATCACCCTCTAAACATTCTAAGGGTGTTCTGGTGAGGGGACATCAAGCCCCGAGTCCTCACCAAGTCGATTCATGTACAGTGTGTTCTGGGACTTTCAACCCAAGGAAGCGTCATCACCTTCCCCCTATTTTACCTTTTAGGGTATTCATGCCCAAGGACGTAACCGCCGCCCTCTTCACGTCTCACCATTTCTCTATATTTAATCATTATTAATAGATTCAGTTTTCCTAACCATGCTTCTTAATTTATAACATGTGTTAATTCATTATGTTTCTCGCCGTACAATACAAGACGAGTCCATGTCATAGTTTCATATGTGATACTCACATAATATCAGTTCAACATAGATATATATATATATATCTTGCGGTAAAACAATCAATTTTAATTCTATAAAAACCTTACAAAAGATGAGTAATAGAATCCCTACCTTTCAAGCTTATCAACAATCTTTTAATCCTAGAATCAATTAACGTTAGCTCCATACTCCCTTGATCCTAAGGCATGCATAAGGACAATTAAAACTAAAGCACAACATACAACTACATTCATATATAAATCATGTGTAAATCTATCTTACTAATATGCCATTAAAGCTTTTATGTAATCTCTTTTGAATACCACAGTAAACAATTTTTGTCTTAACACAATATAAAATATGAACAAGTAATCTATATGTTTTAGTCCCTAATAAGATTCATCAATCACTTAGGATAATATTAGAAAGGTTGCAAGACATTAAAGAATTAGGTGGTTTGTCTTAACACAATATAAAATATGAACAAGTAATCTATATGTTTTAGTCCTTAATAAGATTCATCAATCACTTAGGATAATATTGGAAAGGTTGCAAGACATTAAAGAATTAGGTGGTTTGTCTTAACACAATATAAAATATGAACAAGTAATCTATATGTTTTAGTCCCTAATAAGATTCATCAATCACTTAGGATAATATTGGAAAGGTTGCAATCAATCACTTAGGATAATATTAGAAAGGTTGCAAGACATTAAAGAATTAGGTGGTTTGTCTTAACACAATATAAAATATGAACAAGTAATCTATATGTTTTAGTCCCTAATAAGATTCATCAATCACTTAGGATAATATTGGAAAGGTTGCAAGACATTAAAGAATTAGGTGGTGAGCAAAGATGGGTTCTTGGTTCAGGTTAGCAGCTGGTATACCATAACAAACTGACAGGTTTACTAGTTTCCAATCCAAAAATTGAATAATTCATAGAAAATAAAATACAACTCCGATTTAGGTTTATGATAGCTCGTTAGAAAGCTTAAGATGTTTACTTTTTAAATATGCAAACCAATTTATAAAATTCATTTTAATATAATCCCAGAATTTTAAGAAATAGCCACTGCCCATAGAGGTATTACAAAGTTTAACAATATAAATTTTCTGTCTAGGGCATATACACTTAGACTTTATACATATGCTCTAAAATAGCAACAAACATATACTTAAGTTTAAGAACGCAAATTTGAATAATCCTTGAGTATAAAAGAAAATTTATAAATGAAAGACTAAATTTGTTCAAACGATTCTAACCTCAGATTATGGCTAGTTGAAAGCTTGAAATGGCTTCAAAACAGGTTCCTTGACTTTGGTATAGTTGAAATTATTGCTCAAATGGAGGTGATGGTGGCTGATTTTTATGGCTGCCTTGAAGAAGTTCTCTAAGTATTTTGCTTCAGCAAAAAAATGAGAAGAAGAGTGTGGGAACCGTGGAAGAAAAAGGAAGAAAATATGAAGTCTTTGAAGAGAAGTGATAGAAGCAATTATGGAGGAGACATGTCGGAGCATGTCACGAAAGAAATAAAGAAAATAAGGGTCAAGAGTAGTTGGAAAAATATCCTCATGTCTCTTCTTGAGACTTTAGCGTACATTATGCCAAAATGATATTTTTGAAATTTATTAGAAGTTCCAAGACTTTTCAGTAAACATACTAAATAAGTATAAGAGAATTTTAAAAAATTTAAAAATAGATAGAAATAAATATTGTGAAATGGATTTTAAATGAAACAAAATTTTGATTGGCACACTAAAAATTAATTTAATTACCTTAATACCCGTTAGGAGAATAACGGGTGTCACATGGCCTCACTAGAATCTTCCAACTCTCTTCCAAACCCATCTTTTGCACTAAGAAGCAGTACAACAACAGGCTCATCTGCCACCACACAGATCAACAAATTCTTGAGAAGCACTTCCACCAAAGAAGCCTCCTTCTCGGAGTTCCCTTACACCACGCCCCGCCGGAGCTCTCCCTCCCTCTCCCAGAGCCTCCACGCCTCCCCTGTCTCCTCCCCTCTCCACCCCCTCTCTCCGGCGCTACCCTCCAAACAACAACAACAACGGCTTCAGCTTTCCCCTGCTGGCGGCGAGACCCCCACGCGGCTTACCGGTGCATCTCTTCGGTCCTAAAAAAGGACGGCCAGATCTTGTCCATCGCCGCGTCGAATGGCCTCGTCTACACTGGCTCCGTCATCAATGTCATAAGGGTCTGGAAGCTGCCGGAGTTCTCGGAGTGTGGCCAGCTCAAAACCAACGCCTGCATGGTGGTGGCAATAGAGGTGTACGCGGCTTATGGGGATGGAAATATTAGGGTTTGGCAGAGAACTTGGGACGAAGGGTTGAAGCCCGTCCGGTTGGCGACGATTCCGTGGACCGGCAACTATGTCCGCAGCTACATTTCCGGCAAAGAGAAGATGGTTAGTCTTAGTTATTTTGAATATTATTTGCCTAATTCGTTTATTATATTTGCATTTATGCATGGCTTTCTTAGTTATTAATAGACTAATATATAAGTGTCTATGCTATTTTGTTTATGTTTTATGTAAGATTGTCTTTATTAGACTAGGAGATTGTCATATTGAATTAAATTTTAAACAACCAAATCTGCCTCTAAAATCAAAACTTGCATTGTATTTGTTAATACATATTATTCATCTGGGAAGTAGGTTAAACATAATGGCAAACCTATCGTCCAAATATAAAAGTTGTTGGTATTATTAAATTCATAGACAGTATACAAATACTTTTAGTGGCACTTAATGCTAATATCCTTTCATATATACTACTTTAGGCGTAGACTACATATAATGGGAACAGTACCCCTATCACACACACCGAAGTTACTGGATAAACGAGAGATGTTGCTGGTTCTCTTTATGGCCCATTATCACATAAGACAGAACATTAGCTTCTGAATTAAATTAAATTAATGAGGTGCGTAGATATTGGGACTGTGGATCCCTTTCTCTAGGCAAAAGCTTAGCAGAGAAGAACATACGTAACGGGGACGTCGTACGTATAATACCAGCAAAACTGAGTCTTTTATCACATGAACCGGAGCGGAGCTACTTGTAGACAAGAGTGTGCCACCGTCCATTAAACTTTTTTCTATCAATATTATGTATAAGATTTTATAAAAATTTATCCCACCCTCTTAAAATTTTGTTCCGTCCTCTAGAATCCTTCGTGTAATTTTTTCTTCACAATATTAATATGTGTTATGCCTTTTTTTTACTAAATTTTCTAGCTATGCCTCTGGATATAAACATTGCTTGTCTTGTCATGGTATAATTAATCATATTGCATCCTCACGTAATACAATTGTAAGGTGCACTTCTAACATTTGATTGTCCTTAAAACTGTGTTACTTCCTTAATTACATGTGTTTTTACTTGTTTGTGTATAAAGAAAAAGATCATGCTAATACAATATATAGATATAGTTCATAATTATGAACTAATATATTTAACAGACGAAGCATATGGGGCCAATTACATCCCTAGCGATCAATGTCTCGGACGACATCCTATACTCGGCGTCGGTGGACAAGACCGTAAAAGTGTGGCGAATCTCTGACCTCAAGTGTATCCTGACGATCCAAGCCCACCCGGAGGCGATCAACGCCATAATAGTCGCCGAAGATGGGGTTCTCTTCACCGCCTCCGACGACGCCACCGTCAAGCTGTTGCGGCACAACTTCTGCCGCGGCGACCAGCCTCACTCCCTCACCGTCACCCTGCCCGCCAAGTACTCCCCCCTCGAGGCCCTAACCCTAACCCCCGACGGCGCAGTCCTCTACGGTGGCTGCACCGACGGATACGTCCACTAATGGCTCAAGGGCTGGTACTCCGGCCAGCTCCAGTACGGCGGCGCCCTCCAGGGCCACACCCACGCCTTCATGTGCCTCGCCAGAGTCGCCAGCTACGTCGTCAGTGGCTCTGCCGACTCCACTAGTAGGGTTTGGGTCAGGGAGCAGGACAGCCAGCACACGTGCCTGGCAGTCCTCATCGGCCACCGCAGGCCTGTCCGCTCTGTAACCGCCTTTTTGGGCCGGTTCGGGGACGAGATCGGTGACCAGGAAGGGTGTACTATTTGCACCGGTAGCCTTGACGGCGTACTTAAGGTGTGGCGAGTGACGTCGTGCGTGAAAAAAATGAACCGGGGTTCCACCCCTAGTGGGTGCGAGTATTTTGAGCTCTAGATTAATTAATTAATTAGAATCAGCTAGGTAATTTGATATTATGAGAAGGATTAACGAGTTTAATTATTAGTAAGGAAAGAAAAAGGGTTCACATATAACAAAAGATCATCCACAAGTTAATTTTGATCAAAGTAATTGTATATAGATGGTGGTCATTATATAGTTAGGGAATTAATATTCGTGACAAGTTTTCTGGGTTTTTTAAGATAATTTAATCATGTAATAGCTAGCTAGTTGATCAATATAATCATGCAAAAACTTATATATGGCTCATAGGACAAGCATATGTAGCTTTTTTCTTTTTTTTTTTAAGGAAATAAGTAGCCATTCTAATATGCAATATTAATTTATACATATATATATATATGCGTTTTATGATCGTGAAAATTTGGACAAAATTGAATTATGATGAGAATTCTTAATTTTATCAAAGTATGGGATATTACAATGAATCTTGCGTTTAAAAGTAACTTGACAAAACCGATTCAGGACAAAAATATTAAAAATGCTTCCGATCTTCAGATAAATCTGTGGATGTTGCTTGTGTTCTCTGACTGCATTTCCAAGTGACCATCATTGCTGGGATTTTCTTCAGTACTAGGATTATTTTCCTTCTTTAAGTATCGATATAAAATGTTGTAGAGAATACGCACACCAAACGGAATGCTTATGATCACCAGAGCTGTTAGAACATAGGTTTTGATCGAATGGGAATGTTTGCAGCCAAAGAAAAGCCCCAAACAGACCATGGCTAATCAAAGGCTTTATTGCAGATGATAATATTTGTGACGATGACGAACTTATGTATATATATATATATATTATGCAAATTCCTTTCTTCTTCAAGTTGTTTGTGTATATCTATATATATATGTATACACACACAATTTCTGGCTAGCTAGCTAGGTGTGTTTATGTGATTGAAGGGATTTTGGGTGATGTATTCTTGCCTTCAAATTGGACCATGTATAATCACTTGTCTATCAAGTCTAGAATAATTTATATCTACATGACAAAGGGCAATGAAAGATTAAAGTAGCTCACCCTTTTTTTGTTTTATTCATGAAACCCAGTAGTATAGATTTTCCAATATTCCTCGATGCGTATTTTATTTTTTAAGGTATTCCTCGACATCTTTTTTTTTTTCTTTTTTTTTTTTAATTAGGAAATCCTTGAATACATATAACATCAATTGTTTGGGTGACTGGTAGCTTTTAATATTACTATGTATTAATTTATGATGTGTTACAAATTGGATTCGGTACACGTCTTATTTTTCCTATTTCTTTTCTATCTCCCAATAATTTTATATGTGACATTAATTACGATATTTTAACTAATAGGTTGGCAGAAATAAAATCCTTCCATCGGTAAATTCTATCCATGGGTTATTCAAATTAAAAAAAAATCTTTACTTAAAAAAAAGGACTTAAAATTATGGGCTATTTTTGATCCATTCCCGACAAAACATGAAAATATCTGGTACTTGTCAAATATTAGGGAAATATAAAAGGGAAAAGTTGTGATGGAGGGCACAAATATTTCCACCAGTAGAGTGTAAATTTTGGACCTTTAAATTTTAGATTACTATCTCAAAATTGTGTTGTGCACGGAAATTAAAACAAAAACAGCCATAACTAATCACATTCATTTTATTATATTAAGTTTTTACTCAAATCAATCTCAACCATCAATTTAATACAAGGTTTAATCTCAACCTTTAATTTCAAGCATGACCAAACCCTAGGAGCTTCCCACGGAAGCTGGCGATGAGCAACGCCGAGATCGGCCACTGCTATTGATCCTAGGGCTGCACAAAAATTGTCTCGCATCCACCAACGCCCGCCCTATCTATCAATGTCGGGTCCATGTCACGAACCCATCTACCAACACACCTAGGTGGGCAAGTGGTTTGGCAATTCTTACGGTGGATTCAACCTGGCCTGCCAGCCATTTTTTTTCCTCTTTTCCTTATATATATATATATATATATATATATATATATATATATATATATATATATATATATGAGAGTATAATTTCTCTTTTTTCCAAAATACATGGGTTTATATGGGCTAAAATGCCTTTTTAGAAAGCAAACCACTGTTAAGATCTTTCCCTTCCAAAATAAGAAATATGAGCTTTAAGATGGTTGTTAGATCAATCTGTGACATAAAATAAGACTCATTTTCAATTTGCATGGAATTTTTTTCCTTTTTCCGAATTGATTTTTTTTTTTTTTAAAAATCACTCTTTGTTAAAAATTATAAAGACCTTTTCTTATCTGGATTTTCTATTTAGATTTTGCAAATTAATAACTAAGTGTTGAGTCATATTTTGTCTACAAATGAATGAGTATTTCTTAATTTCTACTATTTTTTAAACTAGTGTGATATCCTATGGAACATACAAAAATGATTTTTCTATTAGGGAAAAAACAAACAAAAGCCTTTACTCTTTTTTTTTTTTAGCAAAAGACTAAAAAAATCCATTGGCCTAACTTTGGAAGCCCGCCTCACCTACAATTCCACAGGCAGTCGACGGTTTGCTTTTCCGCCAACCCGCCAGTTAAAAAACTGTACCGCTCCATCCAAAACTGCCAACCTGCCTGCGTGTTCACCCCTAGTTGATCTAATGATTGGGAAATCAAGGCTTGGTGATGCCGAGTGTGAAGGGAAGCATGAAGAGCTGAGAGAGGCGACGTCAGGATTTTCACCAAAGAACATTTGCGTAAGATCATGAAGAGAAAGCTCCGAATGTCACATACAAAGACGACGACCATGGGATTGCCGTCAAGCGCTTCAACAAGATGGCTTGGCTCAACACTGGCCAATCCTAGTCCGATTTCCTTTTCTTGTCTCGGATTCCTAATTTTTTTTTTTTTGAAATGCCTCCAATTCCTAATTTGTTGTTCATGAAATATCGACTTTGTTTCTAGTTAGTTTATAAATTTTGTTTTTTTAGGAAAGCGAGGCCTATTGGCGGTGAGCCCATAATAATGTGATGATGACAACGACGTATGGAGGAAGAGGAACTGCCGACGACGGCTAAGTGGAAAGTTCTTCAGACATTGGCTTCTTAGTTACGGTTTGAATTTGGTTTTGAATCAAGCGCCAAGTAAAAGTAGTTATTTTTAACAAATTTTGTGTACAGTAAAAAGGTAAATAAATTTAATATGTGTGTGAACTTTTTTTTTTTAATCGTTAGATCTAATGGACCAAAAATATTCTCCACCAATGGAGAATATAATCATTCTCTACCATAAAGCTGCTTCCTTAAAATAATATAAAATTATAGATTTAGTTTTAGGGTGTTTTTTTTTTAAACGGGTAATTCATTGCACTCAGTTACAAAAAGAAATACAAAGCAAAGAACTAATGAAAGACCCCGTTGTACATGAAAACAAACTCCCCTCTGACATCAGATCCATTAGTAAATTCTGATACGCTTAAAAGGGACAAATGCAAGCCAGAAGCTTGTAAACAAGAAAGTACATCGGCTTATTGAGAACGAGTATAGGTGATCCTTTTTACCTAACTCTCCCAATAGATGGGAACTCCCGATTGATCAGAGGCCAAGTTAATGTGGCTCTTAGTTCACCGTCCCCCTACAAGGCTATGGAGGATGTTGATCTAAAGCTCTAGACAGAAGCTATGAACGCTGAGATGAAGTTTATAAAGACTAATCAAGTATGGGAACTTGTGAACCTTTATGAAGGAGTAAAACCATAGGGTGTAAGTGGGTCCATAAAAGAAAAAGATGAGCAGATGAAAAAGTCAAAACCTTCTAGGCTCGACTGGTAGCAAAAGGATTCACGCAAAAGGATTCACGCAAAAGGAAAGAATCGATTATGAGGAAACATTTTTGCTTGTAGCCATGCTTAAGTCCATCCTCATTCTTTTGTCCATTGCTGCCGCTCTTAATTACAAGATTTAACAAATGGATATCAAGAAGGCTTCTTAAATGGTTATCTTGATAAGACCAAATATATGGTACAACCAGACAGGTTCAAAGCTAAAGGTCAAAAGAATAAAGTCTGCAAGTTGCCAAGGTCAATTTATGGACTTAATCAAGCTTTTCGTTCTTGGAACATAAGATTTGACCAAGTGGTCAAAACTTATAGGTTCAAGCAAAACGTGGATAAGCCATATGTTCACAAACACATAAAAGATGAGAAAGTGGTTTTTTTAGATGACATACTGCTAATTAGCAATGACATAGGGGCATTGTCATCTGTCAAAATTTGGTTGACCAAACAATTTGATATAAAAGACTTAGGTGAGGTTAATTATGTTCTAGAAATCCAAATCTTTTGAGATAGGAAAAGCAAAATGATAGTCTTATCCCAAGCTTCATACATAGACAAAATTCTCGATAAGTTTGCATACATAATTCCAAAAAAGGTAGGTAACCATCTAGGTCTGGAATTACTCTTTCTAAAAGAGACGGTTCAATGCCCGATAGAGGAAAGAGAATACATAAAGAAGATACCTTATGCTTCGGCAGTAGGTAGTTTCATATATGCTATGCTTTGCATACAATCTGATATATATTATGCAGTCGGAATGAGTTGATTTTAGTTGGATTTAGGACCAAACCATTAGGTTACAGTGAGGCATATTTTTAAGTACCTGAGAAGAACTAGAGGTTATATGCTAGTATATTCCGGTGAGGATCTAACACCTTTTTAATACACTGATTCAGATTTTCAAACCTGTCTGGATACTAGAAGATCGACTTCTGGATCTGTGTTTACTCTAGGGGGAGGGGCCATTGTTTAGAGGAATGTCAAGCAAACTTCTATTGTTGATTCAATGACAGAGGCTAAGTATATTGCTACTAGTGATGCTTCAAAAGAAGTAGTGTGGCTCCGTAAGTTTTTTTAAAATCTTGAGATAATTCCTGAGATAGATAAGCCAATTATGTTATATTAATATAATAGAAAACTATACGCTATAATTTATTTTTGTTATACACTAATAATAAAGAGCTTGGTTTAAACCAATTCTCAAAACACAAGCTACGATTCAACATATAATCCCCCTTTGACATTTCACGGTAGGACAACCTTTTGAGTTTGGAAGAATTTGAAGAAAGGGACAAAAAAAAAATTTGAATTGAGTAAATGACTTTTTTTTTTTAATTAAAAAATATATTTTTTTATACAAGTAAATTATCTCAAATTTTTTTTAAAAAATAAAAAAAATGACAGTATCGCGGGTTTGCGTTTTGCTCACTTCTTTTATCGAGGGTCAATATTGTCCATGTATATCGTTACGAGGATTTTTTTTTTATACATATCAATACGTTCGACACTGTTTGGGTGCGAAAACTTGCTCTACCGGCTTCATCGATTAGCCAGCGTTCACCGGTAGTCAGGCGACGAAAAGGAGGAAAGACACACTTATGATCGCTTGCCGGTCCTTCTTCAGGTACGCTCTTCTTAATTCTTTCTGTAACACTTCTTCTTTTAGCTTCATCTCTCGCTATAGATTGACCGAAGAGAACGAAGAGCTTAACTCATTTCCGTTAAATTATCAATCGTTGAGCTTCTTCGTCACTTCCTGTAACTAACGTAATCAAATTTTCACAAAGTTTTTATTTTGGACTAAAAAATTGCTAATTTGTTACCCTATTGTTGCAGAGTAGACCGCGTTCTGAAATTAACGAATTCTTGTGATGCATTGAAGCCAATAGGTCACTTTCAGGTTAGTGATTTTTTTTTTCCCCTCAATTTCTTGTAATTTTATTGAAGAAAAACGAGCAATTTTTGGAATTTTATTAAATGCTTCGCTCCAATTTGAGACTTTATGTACAATATTTTTCAAATAAGAAGTTTAAAAAATTATGTGATGTGAAGATTAATTGTAATTATATATTCATACATACCTTAATCAATTTTAGCTTAACTCTGTTTTGCACACATCTAGAAGTGTTAATATGGAAATTTAGTAACCTTTAGAGTATGTTTATAGGTCAAACTTGGACCACATGGAAAAAAAAAAAGAAGAAGCCATTTTTGTTTGTAATAATGATGCAATACTGTATACATTCACCATAACAACATATATATTTGTCAAAGTGGATTTATAATATTTTTCATCTATGCAGATATTCAAGAAGTACATATTCAATTTAACCGAGTTTCTGATCAAATTCAAAGTGTGCTGTTGGTTCTTACTTTTCTGACATCAACTTCTGCAACAGGGATATGGAACTTATCATGTTTTGAACCATAAGGTTAAAATGGCCGGAGGAAAAGATAAGCAGAGTGAAGGGAAGAATAACAAAAAGCTCAAGGCAGTTAATCCCGTTTGGAGACCAATTAGTACTCAAGCCAGTTCTTATGAAGGTTTGTTATAACTTTTTGCCAACGGAGAAAGTAACCCATTTACTTAATTTACATGGGGGACAAAATCAATAGCTATGTATGGGGTTACTTGTGAGTTTAATGGTTTTTCATATTTTCATTATCAATTTGTCGATTTCTTTGACATATTCTAACTTACTATGATGGCCTTATCAGTTAAATTCTTGTTTGTTTATGTGCTTTATTAAGATTCACAGGATCCTGTAGCAGTTTACCTTCAATTTTGCTTACCAATTTTTGTTGTGAAAACTTTTAGAATGCTCACTGAAGGATGTTGAGATTGAGTCGGGAGATGAAATTCAAGTACAGCAAGTGCACACCAGCACATCTGCTTCCGTTTCAAATGCTCAGAATGTCACAGAGCAAACTGAAGCTGTGATTGAAATAACAGACTCAATTATGAGTTCTGGTGGATTGGATGGAAAATCAGCGGTTTCCACAGAAAAGCATTCAATTTCAGTTGAGGCAAGATTTTGAACTTCTCTCCCTCCCTCTTCATGGCCTGTTATTAGCGTGTAGCTACTTTATTACACTATCAGCTGTCTTGGAATTATGCTTTTTCAAAGTATGCATAGCATAACTTGCTCTTTTAATTTCTGTGTTTGCTTTTCAGGTTGGGGCTTCTTTAATTCGCTTTATCAAAGGAAAAGGGTAGGACACAACATTCAGAAATTTTTAAACCATAGATTTGTGTTACGTCCCTGTATAATATTATGTTGTATTTTGTCTCTCAGAGGGTCTACACAAAAAAATATTGAAGAGGAGATGGGAGTTAACATTGTCATTCCATCTTCAAAAAAGGAGGATTCTATTAGTAAGTTTTGAGGTTCATAGTTATTCAAGTAGATTTTACCACTGGATTTTAAAAAAAAAAAAATTGTAAGGCTGTTATCTTCTGTTTTGTGATATTTGGAATGTCTTGTGTGACTAAATTTTCTGCTTGCATGTTACAGTCATTGAAGGTGTTTCAATTGATAGTGTGACTAAAGCTTCGGCAAAGATCCAAGCTATAATCAATCAGGTAAGTGGCATATTATCATGGTTTTACATAATACATGGGGTTATTCCACTTTCTACATTTTATGGCTCAATATATATTTTTAGGTTTTACATGTCAATCATACAAGCTTTACAAATGTCATTTAAAAAAAAAATCTTCTGCTGTTAATTACTCACGTGCAATCTTATTCTTTCTTGCTGAACAATACAGGCAGTCAAGAGCCCGAGCCTTGACTACTCTCATTTTATTTCACTTCCGCTGGCGATACATCCTGAATTAGTTGATAAGCTTGTCATGTTTCAGAACACCATAGTAGGGTCTTGTGATCCTTGCATAGAGGAAAATGTGGGTAGTGATTCAAACGAAGACCATGCCGAAGATGAAGATGAAGACCAAAAGTTAGACAAAGGACCTAATGTTGCTGTTAAACTGAAAGTTGATGAGGATAAAGAACATGTTAAAGTGAATACAGCCAATGTGCCTCTTGTTAGTTACGCACCTAAAGCATCCAAGTCTTCAAGTTTGTCAGGTATGGAAAGTTGTCATGCTTTGTGATGCCACAGCCCCACAATAACTTAGTATGGGCACTTGTTAAAGTTAGTTTCTGGTCGAAGATGTTAAGACAAAAGAGGTTGCATTAAGAATGGATGATGTGGTGCCTGTTCCCACTAAGATGGTTGTCTGATTTGATGATTTGGTCCCTGGTCTTATGGCCATTGGTCTACGTGAATATTTATTTTCACATGATCATAATTAAAACTCTCTGGGACATAGTTGTGCCCTTTATTTTTGAAATATGGATTTGCATGTGATTTCTCCTCCCTCTTTCTCTCCTAAACTTATATTATTCTAGCCAAATCTAAGTGATATATGTGCACTTGACAGGCATGGGGATTGAGAAATCCATATTCATTAAACCAAAAACTTTCCATTTAACTGTTCTCATGTTAAAGTTGTGGAACAAGGAACGAGTTGATGCTGCTGCTCAGGTTTTGCAGGTAAAACTTGAATAAGTCAAGTTAGTATCAGCAAGTGGTATTAGTACTAGTTCCTAAATTTGTCTGTCTTCCAGAGTATCTCATCGCAAGTGATTGATGCCTTGGATAATCGGCCTGTCTCCATAAGACTCAGGGGCCTGGTAAGATAAGTTTACAAATTGTTTCTTACATTCATGGTGTTTCTCTTTTTCATTTTTTTTCCTTTCTCCCTAAAATCTTTACTGCCGCTACGTTTTGTGCACTTCCATATGCTTTTTACATTGGAGGCTACAAAGGACCTCAATGGCCTTTCAAATATTTTAATCTATTAGAGTATGGTTACATATAGGGTGTGTTTGCTTCACATGAAAAGGAAAGGAAAAAGAAGGGGTGTTTCCCTTTCCCATTTAATCAATGTGTTTACTCGATTGGGAATGGTAGTTTGGTGGGCCCCACATAATCCCTGCGCTCCCTTGGTGTTGATTCCTCTTTCAAGGGAATGAATGTTAAGTTTAATTATATACCTTGGGTAGGTTCACATGATATAGGCAGAATGATTAGTTAACTATGTAGAAAGTAGCAATTGCATGAATAAGATTCATATTCCTAAGTTAGTAAACACTAGAAAGGAAATTTGATTGTTTCCTGTTCCATTTTCTAATAGATAAGTAAACACTAGAAAGGGAATCAATAATCCACATTTTTATTCCCTTACTTTCCTTTCCAAACTCATTACTATGCCCATAATGTACACGACAAGTAATAACGCTTCAATTGTCTGTAGGATTGTATGAGGGGTTCCTTGGCAAAAGCTCGTGTTGTCTATTTGCCTGTTGAGGAAATTGGCGGTGAAGACCGACTTCTACGTGCTTGTCGTATCCTGATTTTCAGCAGAAGTTTATTACATCCCATTTTTATTCATACTATACTTGCATGCTGGAATCAATACTAGATAAGTAGCGCTACCTGGTTTCAGTAGCATTGCATTTGTAAGTAATTCCTGAATAATTTATTAATTTCCTTAGCTCTCTTAGAAGTCATTATCGATGAATTCGTAAAAGCTGGACTTGTCCTTGAGAAAGATGCAAATCACAGCTTGAAGGTACCATAATGATTTCCTTTTTTTTTTTTTAATGATTTATCTTCTTTATTCCTTGTATTTTAAGCTTCTTGTGTATCTATCTCAATGGCATCTGGCGCCATGCTTGCTTTGTCTGTTAACCACAAGACTTGTTGCTTGGAGTCTTTATTTATTAGAACTAACTTCATTCTACTATCTCACTTCTACATCCGTACGAGTCCAAGCATACACAAAATATCATCCACTTGCGGGGCGAAACGGAATACTTGTGATAGGAGAAATCCATTCATTTTTTCGGTTGCTCAGTGAGTGTAGCAAGAACATTGAAATCTCTGGAATTTGAACACAGCCCTGGCAGTGACGTGTTCAATTCCCCAGCTGCTCTTTACTCTAGTTGTTTGATTCTGAAAGTATATCTATATCCTACGGTGTTAATAGTTCATTCTCTCTGAATTGCAGTTGCATGCGACGGTGATGAATGCAAGGCATAGGAAAAGGTACTGCCATTTTGGACTTGGTTAAAATTTTCACTCCTTCCGGTGCCCAAGATTTGTTGCCAATTGCAAATATAATTTTGTTTCCATTATTGCTTGCTAATATGTGAAGCACAATTTTTTTCTTCAGGACAAAATGGTCAAGAAAGGTAGATTCTTTTGATGCACGCTCCATTTTCAAGCAGTATGGATCCGAGGAATGGGGAGAGTATGTCATTCGTGAAGCTCACCTTTCACAGAGATTTGCTTACGATGATAATGGATATTACCATTGTTGTGCTTCTATACCATTTCCAGTAAATATGCAAGTTGACTGATCTCTTTCTCTCTCCCCCTTTTTTTAGAAAGAATTTGCTCATAAAATGTATGACTTTTCTCTTTACTAGCAATCAGAATAAAATGAGAAATAACTCTTGGACACATTTTGCTAGCTAAGGTTTTCAACTTTGAGAAACAGGATTTGTATTTGAAATATTACCAATGGACAATACTTGCTAAGAACGGTGATCTAATGTTTATGCATTTTTTTGGTGGTGTCAAATAAGCAAAATGACCGATATTTTGAGACTTTGTCAAAGTACCAGTAATTCAAATGCTTTAGAGCGGTCATGTCTATTTTTTTAAGGGTGTGTCGTTTGCCATTGCAATTCTTCTACAAGTTCTTTCCTTCTGGTTTTCTACAGATTCTATAGTTGCAAAAATGTAGGACCACGACATCAAAGCACGGTTCTGGTTTGTTATCACTTTGCTATTATCACTTGAAAACAGTATGGTTGTTCCTCTCTAATACCTTAGCCAACAAACTCGTAAGATCATATCAAGTATCGACAATCACAGCTGTTTTCCTTTCATTGAAAATGTAATTATCAATGTAGCCATTTTGTGGCTTCTCGTCATATTTTTTTGAAAAAATCAACAGCTGTGTAGACATGGAATGACCCAAAACTTGTATTACAAGTTTTCAGATAGCTTTTCCCAGAAGCAAAAAGATAAAAAATAAAAAATAAAAACAGTCGGACAGGAAAAACGGAGTATTTATTAGCAACAGTGAACAACAGGTGGGGCAGTCACAGTTGCTGTAATGAGGATAGATATAAATGGTGAAGAAATTTTAGTTCCAAACATCCGTAAACTTTGTTGGATTCTAACTGACAGTTGTTGGATTCCAAATTTTATGGCCATAAAATGCTACGAACTTTTTCCAAGTGAAAAAAAAAAAAGAAAGAAGAATAGTTAGAGAAAAAACAATATGAGCTACTGTATTGAACTGAATCTTACATGTTTTTGAAGCCTTCTAATTTGAGTTATCTTGCTAGAAATGGTTGCCTTGAAGCTTTTTCTCTACCCAAGACGGGGACAATACAGGACTCAATACCGGGCTTATATCATCCACTATTTCTCTTTGTTGATCGATTGTTGGTTCTTCCAAACATGCCTTCTCGGAGGGAAAAACCTTAACCCTCCAAACCTTAAAAGTCTGGTCTAAACTTGCACTATAAACCAATAAGCCCTTCACACCATTCTCTGTTTCAAGGGAAACAGCCAAACATCTCACTGGCCCGTGGTGACCTTCAATGACCGCGAGACATGAATGGAAGCAATTCCCTTCTTCTCTTCTCCACACCCTTATGGTTGCATCCTCGGAGCCGCTAAAGACCAGCTCTCCAATGGCTACCAAACAGAGAACAGCGAAGTGGTGGCCTTGCATGAACCCTCCATGGTTATATCTCCCTGAGGTCTTCTCCTTTTCCCAAAAGTTTATAATCCCATCTGACGAACCGGAGTAGAGAAGACAAGTCCCCGGCGACAAGCTCAAAGCCAAGGCATTGACCGGTGAGAGTTGAAACTTGAGGGTCATTGTTAGAATGTGAGAACTTTCTCCAAAAACCCTTCTCCAAATCTTCACCGACCCGTCGGATGAGCAAGTGAAAACACACCCATCTTCTTGGTTTATGACTATTGCGTTTATGTGACCTTCATGAGCCACAAATGAATCCACGCAGCGCTTTTCGTTGATCTTCCAAGCCTTGACGGTTTTGTCCCATGACCCTGTGTACAAAAGCCTGTCGTCATGGTTGTAAGCTATGCAAGAAATATGTTCCTTATGTTGTTGGGTGTTCTTCTTTGAGAATAACAATAAGGGGTTTCTCTGAGGCAAAGTTGTGATCTTCTTAGGCCTAAAACTCTCTCTAGATGACACGTCCCAAACACGAATTTTGAAGTCTCCGTGCGTAGTGAATAGCATTTTTCCATAGGCGAAAATGGCACGAACGTGACCAGAATTAGCCTTGATGTATCCCATTTCTGTGCAATCCGGTTGTTTCCATGCGTGAATGCGGCTACTTTCCGAGCCAGTGAATATGAAGTCTTTTGAGAGCGCAATTGAGAAAATGTTACCTTCATGGCGATGAAGAGAAGCTATGCAATGGTAAAGAAGAGGCTGAGTAGGAGAGGTTCGAACCGGGGAGAGCGTCCAGGGTGTCTCAGCGGTCCTCTCGGGGCTCATAGGCCGCTGAGGCACTGATGTTGCGGAAGCAGCGGAGGCTCTTGCAGGAGCAAAGTGAATGCCGGGTTCTGGTGAATTCTGGTGGTGGTGGTGGTTGCTGAAAGAGAGTCTCCGAGGCAAGTTGATGCTCTTCCGCTCTTCGTCCATGAAGGTCCAGAAGTTTCTCTCGCCATGGAACTCCATGGGAGATGATCATGAGCACAACTGCACAAGTGTGCTTTGACGTTGAAAGGGTCGTTAAAAATGTCCCTTCGTTTGTGTTAAATTTTTAGTTGGGGGAGTTGCCTTTGGAAGGGACTAGTTTATGCTATTAAAAGCAATTGAAGTTTGCCTATATATATGTATTATCAAGGGCACCAACCCAACCACAGAGAAAATGCCAAGAAAATCTGCATTATTCAGAAATCTCCACCAAAAGTCATCAATTGTAGTTTAATTGTCGCCACTAAATCTGTACTCTACCGGACTTTGTCTCACAATTAGTTTTCCCCTTAAGTACCATATGACAACTCAAGTATGGATATATATGTTAAATTATGGAGTCTAATTATTACCCTAACGATTACCGCTTTATGTAGAGAAGTATATGGAGAAGTGTGGCTAGATTTTCTTTTACAAATTTTTTCATTACATTAAGTTTTTTGTCGTTGAACATGAACGTATTTTTTACAGTAAATTATTATAAATTTTGTGTTTTTTTACAAATTATTATTGCTCTTGACTATATAGAATTTAAGCGTCTAATTCTTAACAATTTGCATCGAGAATCATAGACACTTAATTAAGGCACAGAGATGAAACCAACCACAAAAAAAATGTATTATATTGGTTTTGGTTGTAACTTCTAATATAGCAGAGTCAAGTAGCCTGTGGGGAGACATTGCTTAGTGGCATTGGCCTTTTACGAAACCTTACCATGAATTAAAAAAAAAAAAAAAAGCAAAGTAGCAGAGGGTTTTAATATAGGAGTAATGGTTTGAACTGCCAGTGCCCAAGTTTGTCTCGCTCTATCTTATTAAATGTTGCCGTTTTGCTTCCACACTTGAAGCACGTGTACTCCAAACGACGACGTGTAATTACACCCAAATGTCAGTTTTGGCCAACCAAAAAATGATACGACTTTCTATCCAGTGTCATTTTTTTCCTTGAAATTTGACTTTTGTCGTTTATATATTTATTTTTACTCCGTTTTGGGACAGCGTAACAGTAACAGTCTTCGTATCAAAGACGATGTCCATCTTCGGAAGATTCTCTCGTGTTGAAACGACGTGGAGCTGAGAGAAACAGCGGCTTGTAATATGTGCTGTCTTTGTCGTCTCGCGACAGGTTAAAAAAAGGTGAAAACAACAAACAAGTCAAAACAAAACGATAACAAAGTGAAAAAAAACGACAATTAAGAACAATGGCGAGCAGAAATGAACAATTATGTAGCTAAGTTAAACACGACGAAAAACAGTAAACGCCAAAAATATTGAAAACAAGGGAAACAGTAAGCGATAACCAAGCAAAAACGACGACAAGGATGAAACAATGGCAAAAGAAGTAAACGACAACAAAAGGAGATAAAGCATAAAGACAAAACGACAACAAGAATATAGAGGCAAAAAAAAAAAAAAACAACATTATGAAATAAATGAGTAAACCCTAAACACAAAGCGATGAAGGACAGAAAAAAGGATAAGAAAAAGCAAACTACAACAAAGCAAAAACAACAAAAAAAGTTTAAAACTACTCGAAGACGACAACAAAGTGAAGGAACACTATCAAATAAAGAACGACAAAAAAGGACGTTGAAATTAAAAGGTAATAAACGACAACTACAACACCAGAAATAAGCGGAAACGAAGGCAAAAGGACGACAAACACGGACCCAAAACAGGGATAGAACTGACGAGGGAAAAGGCAAAGTGATAAAAAACGAAACGACATAATTTAAAAAAAAACGACGACAAGTGCAAACTAACAACCTTGAGCGGTCGCACTGCTGCTAAATTTTCTAGAAAACTACACGTCTTCCCTGGACGAGTACCGGCATGTTGCTTTGCGCTCTGTCAATACCGTTATCTTTTAGGGGATCTTATTTTCCAAAAAAAAAAAAAAAAAAGAAAAAAAAAGAAAGAAAAGAAAGTCATTTAAATTAAATAAAATAAACCTGTTGCCTTAAAATTTGTCATTCTATTTTTTTTCCCAACCCAAGCAGAAAAGTTTTGATTGAAAATATATTAATTTGAATAAATAATTTCGCGAGCCTCAAACTTTTGACTTCTGTTTATTTTTTGTTTCTGGAATAAGAAAAACTGCAGCAGTTCCATTTAAAAAAAAAAAAGGTAAGGAAAAATAACAACGTACTTCGTGATATGTTCAATACGAGTTAGAAGACAAAATTTGCGCACGTAAAAAATAAAAAGAAAAAAAAGGAAAGAAAGTGAGAAGCAGTAGATTATTTCAAGAACCTGGACAGCTTGAAAGGCATTATTAATTTAAGTTCCAGCAAAAGATTATTAATATTTTGCTTGCCAATTATACATATATATATATATATATGTATATATATGATCATCAGTCACAATCAACAAAATAAGTAACATGATAAGCTCGTCCACTTTCAGAAAACTTTGGCCCCAGAATTTCAGTAGATGTTGGTTACGTGCTTAGGTTAAAAACCTATTAATTTTCGTGTGCTAGGTTTGATAATGCTTCGCATAATAGAAACAAGTCTATTCTGAAATCTAAACCAATTTGACATCACGATTATGTTTGTGTACTAAGTTGATTTCATTTGAATTTTATTCGCTTTTTTTTAATAACAAATTAAAATTCAACTCAACAGTCACCAAAAAATGCGCTTGAAGTGTTGCGTAATAATATTTGTGCTCCTACTCAAGGGTTGATGATTAGGAATTTTTTTTTTTTAAAAAATAGCGAACTATCAAAACATATTGATAATATGTTGCATGTATAATTTAGTGATAAATTTACACCTGTTGTACTTTGAGGTGTAGAGTTTAAATTGTTCACTCTAAACTGAAAAAGAAAAAGAAAAAAACCTTGTTGATCTTGGAAACTTAAATAGAAAAAAAAACTGCCATTTTTGTTTCAAGGGGGAAAAAAAACGTTTAAGTTGACATGGGTCATGCCATGTAGTGCAACAAATTATGTGAAAGTTACAGTGGCATTGTCTGAAGGGCCCCATGCCCAACAATTAATGCTGAATTTGATACGTGGAGAGATTGCTTATCACTAATTTAATCAATGCTTGAATTAATTAATCCATAATTATTGTTTTTTTCCACAGTAAAACCACTAAACCTTCCCAATATTTTCTGACTAGAGCTAGCTAGATGTGCCTAACAAAACAGGCATAGATTTTGACGTACTTGATTTATATTTCCTTAATGAATTACTCGACCAAAGAAGTGGAAGCAATAACAACAAGAAACTCTTAACGTGAAGAAGGTGAAATTATTAAGATGACATGATATTGAATTTGAATAGGTCCAAACCAAATTAAGACAACAAACATGGCAACAAAAAAGTCGTCGGGATTCCCTATCTCCAACGTTGTGATCAGTTGTTAGCCGCCCAAAATAATAGCCCACAACAATACAATGTATATGTATATATGCATTTCTCTAATGTGACCAGTCCTCGCCCATTTTTGGAGGCGTGGTCGGTTCTGTTTGTGGCCCAAAGCTAGACATAAGGAATCACTTGCCCTTTTCTTTTATCATTATTTCGTTCATGCATGACCCACCAAACACCTCCTCTCTCTCTCCCCTTATCGCTCTCTTCCCTCATCTCTCTGTCATTCTCTCTCTCATACAGTGGTGGTCACATGGAAGAACAATTGATGAGCTTCCGGACATTTCCAATAAAGCATGTTGTCGGAGACAGCTCAGACCAGGGCAAAAAAACCTGACCGGATAATATCCTTTGCATATTCCCTTTTTTTATCTACAAAATTGAGCATACGTCCCCAGTTCTCTTCAACAAAAATAAATAAAAATTAATCAATAAAATAATTAAATTTAAAAAATTTCATTAATGTGTTTATCCAAAAAATATTGAAGAAAAAATGAAAAGGGTCATTAATTTATAAAATTAATTTATTGTAGCTCATTATATTGTGTTATTGTCCTTGTTTGTTGCTTATATAATATTGTACTTGTAATTACTTTATATAAGCGAGGTAGAAAAGGCATTTTGTGATATCTGAAGTTTCCTCATATCCTTATCTCTTTCACATCCCATATCTCTACTCCACTCCAAGAGTTCCCCAAGCAAAGCTCTTCATTTTTTCTTTTGCAAAAAATGGCGAGAATTGCATTTGGACGGTTTGATGATTCCTTCAGCGTGGCCTCCTTAAAGGCCTATCTTGTTGAGTTCATCTCCACCTTGATCTTTGTCTTTGCAGGCGTTGGTTCAGCCATAGCTTACAGTCAGTACTACATTTTATGCATATTAATCCCCACTAATTAATCTAATTTTATTTTTTCCGATTGTTTATTATGCTCAAATCATAGTTTAAACTATTTTGTTATAGTATTTCTTTTCACAAAATTTAACAAATTTTTTTTGTTTAAACTTTTTATTCAAACCCGTAAACCAAATCGGCCATTAATTTCCTCCCTTACATGATATATTATTTCATATTAATCTCTTTTCCCACGTTAAAATAGGACAACCCTAGTTTATGGGTTTGAATCGCTATTCAAATATTTTCTCCCGGTAGTGTTTGCTCTTATAAAGATAAGATTCAAACAATATTTTTTTGTTCGAACTCACGAACCAAAGGCTTAAAATTTATACGACAACCCATATTTTTGTCCTCGTTAAATTATAATAGTTAATTATTTTCATCATTCTTTCACTTTTTCTAATAGTAATGTATTCTTTTTCTTTTTTTTTTTTGGTTTGGTAATGTAAAGACAAGGTGACATCCGACGCGGCTCTCGATCCCTCTGGGCTAGTAGCCATAGCCATTTGCCATGGTTTTGCTCTCTTTGTTGCGGTCTCCGTCGGCGCCAACATCTCCGGCGGCCACGTCAACCCCGCCGTCACATTCGGGTTGGCTCTTGGAGGCCAAATCACCATTCTCTCTGGCTTCTTCTACTGGATCGCCCAACTTCTCGGCGCCATTGTAGCAAGCTTCCTCCTTAAAGTTGTTACCGGAGGCTTGGTAAACACTAACATAATTATATCTTAAATTTTCTACTAATAATATTCTTCAAACTAAATCTGAAAAATAATAGCCCCCTCCTTTTTTATTGAAAAATTAAATTTTTAATAGACAAGAATATGCCTGTATGTCGTGTTGTTTGTAGAGGTCTACATGACTTTAATCACGTAAAAAAAACAGTACATAAATTCACGTGCTGAATTATTATTTTTTATATATTTAAATACTTGCACGACTATGGACATATGAAAAGGTTTTTTTTCCAAAAAAAGAATGTTTTTTTAGTTCTTAGTTTACGATTAACAATATTTCTTATAGAATTTTTTATTTTTTGGAATTCAACCTACATTTTATGGTGAATTCTTGCGAAACTATTTTTCACGTTTATGTTAGATTAAAATGGCAGTAATATCCATCTAAAACGAAGCGCTCCATGCATATAAGCGTGGGCAATTATGACTTTTCACTCCACATAATTGTACGTCACGCTTATTTTGTGCTGTCTTAGGCCATTCCAACCCACGGCCTTGCCGCCGGAGTTGGAGCCGTTGAAGGAGTAGTGATGGAGATTATCATCACCTTCGGCTTGGTCTACACCGTCTTCGCCACCGCCGCCGACCCGAAGAAGGGCTCCCTCGGCACCATCGCCCCCATCGCCATCGGCTTCATCGTCGGAGCAAACATCCTCGCCGCCGGCCCATTCTCCGGCGGATCCATGAACCCGGCCCGCTCCTTCGGTCCCGCCGTCGCCAGCGGAAACTTCAACGACATCTGGATCTACTGGGTTGGGCCTCTCCTCGGCGGCGGCATTGCCGGGCTCGTCTACAGCAACGTCTACATCCACTCCCATGAACACGCTCCCTTGTCCGGCAACTACTAATTATAATCATAATCAACTTTGTTTTCCTCAATTTAATTTGTAATCGTTGTGATTTTGGTCGTCCCCTTGTAATAATTAAAAGATGGAAGGTCAATTTTTTTGCTCTTCCTTCTTTTGATTTTTTTTTTTATGGATCTTCTTTGGATTCTCTTTGATCTGTTTTGCTGTTGTAAAGTCGTAGCTGTTGTCAACTTTTGCTTTTTATGGACATTATGCGTGAAAGAAAATGGATAGAAATTGGACCATTGTGCAGCCACTGTTGATCCTGATTTATCTGAATGGCTTTTGCTTTTGTTCTTTTTTCTTCTGTTCTGTTCTCTCTTTTTTCTTTTCTTTTCTTTTCTTTTTTTTCCTTTTTAAAGTTTTTTTTTAATATATGGATGACCCCTCTTTCCTACAACGTAGCTGAAAATTATGCGTGGAGCGTTTCTAGTCATTGATTTAAAAAAAAAAAGGATATTAAAGGAAGATTGTGCATGTAAAAAAAGATAAATAAAGTGTACTTTTTTTTTCTTTTTTACTTTTTTTTCCTTGGACGTTAATTGGGTAAGGGAGACTTTTTATTTTCTTATTTTTTTTTAAGTGAAAGAAGTTGAAGCAGCCTTGTGGTGGGTGTTCAGGTGATTGTTCATTTTTCAACAGATCACTCTGCAAAACATGGCTTGTAATGATAAAGGGTGAGAGAGACATTTTAAGTCTCAACCAAATGTTTTTATTGCTATATATAAAGCTTTTTTTATATACGACAGTGTTAAAAAAAAATATATATATAATATAAAACTCTCATATGTAATAATATTTTTAACTAAAATTAATTTAAATCGATACTTCTAAAAATATAAGGCATTTACAAATGTGGCCCTAACAAAATTTTGATTTAAATTTTAAGAGAGGAAGGATTGTAGCAAAATCACGTCCCAAAACAGATTAATAATGTCTGTCATAGTTGTTTTTTTAATTATTACACTTGCTTTGCATTTTCTTTCTCCTCTTTTAAATGCATGTGTAATCGGTGGTGTTGATGCAAACAACATGGTCTTTTTTAGATAATGTGTATCGTAGACTTCAGAAACAGAGAAGATAAATGCTTATTAAAATACATTTGCATGAGAATGATATCAGAAATTCCTTACATGTCAGCCAAATACTATTATTCCCAAGCTGCAGAAGCTTAATGTAACTTAATGGACTACTTAACATAACTTTTCATCCAACATATATTAGATGAAAGCACACAAAAGGAATATATATATATATATATATATATATATATATTCTGGTTTTAATGATAACTGCCTAAGCTAACTTAAGGTGGAATAGCCTTATCAATTCAGCTAGAAAACTAATTATGTTGGATTAATATTAAATTAAGCAAGTCCAGCCTATATATAATGACCATCCTTTTCTTTTCCATATTATCGTCCAATTTCACACAGGTAACACTTTAAAGGAGAAAAAAAAAATTGCCTCTTATTAGCACTTAGTCAGCAGAGAATAGCGATAGGGTTATTCTAAATGGTCTAGAAGCCGCATTTATCTGTCTTATTTTTCCCACGTTGAGATTTTAGGTTTTCTGAAAATAAATAAAGTTAAACTGCCTAGGGAAAATTTATCTGCAGTAGGAAAAATATTTAAATAATTTATCGCGAGTCAATCGGGTCATTTTAGTATTATGCGGATTGATTCGAACATGACCCGTTTTTAGACAAGTCGGGTTCAGGTTGATGCTAAAATGATTCATAGTTAATCTTTTTACTCTAACCAATCAAAAAACATGTCGCGTTTGTATTATGTTATCGTGTCATAACCCGTATTGTCGGCCCTAACTGTAAGTATTTTTTGCCATGTAATTTCATTATCGTGACCAACAAATTCAGACAAATTATGTGACAGTCTAATTATTACAGGATATAATTTTCTACTTCCTTTTTGGTAATTTACATTTTACAATAGAGAAACAAAATTTTTCTTAAAAGGCCTCTGAGGGATCTATTTCTTCGTAGCTCCATTCATGAGCTTTCCATTCAGGCAGTTGTTGGATAACAACCTGCATTGAGTCAAAAATGTAAGTTGAAGAAGGCGACTCATAAGAAATTGAAATTGGAAGTTTGGTAATAGACACACATATAACATATATACATATATAATTTATATATTTAGATATATAAAAGGATGGAGCCAAAAAATTAGTTAAGAAGGCAGAGTACAATTTTAGGGGTAGAGATAGAGTATACTTTTAGAGAGACGAAATATGTTTCTATAAAATTTTATAGACAATGTTAGAAGAAAAAAAAAGTTCAGGAAAGACGGTCGCCCACCCTAGTATATAAGTAGCTCCGCCTCAAGATATATATTCCATTTAAATATCGTGGACCATAAATGAAAGAAAACTTAAGATTACAAACCAGTCCTCTGGAATCTGGTTCACCGACTTTAGTTTGGCAAGCAAGTCTCCAAGTTTTCGGTTTCTGCATAGATTGTCCACAGTATAAATGTTAGCTATTCTACTAAAGAAGGAATGTATCTGCAGATTTTAATAGCTTATCTTTTCCTAAAGAAGGTTGTTAATAGTTTTGTACCAAGCAAAAGATAGTATAATACGTTTCTTTCTCACACACATAGCTATATGTTTCCTTTGATCCGATTTTTTTATTTATTAATACACTAATTTCCTTTGATCTGAATTTGATCCTAAAATCTCAGTGCACATAATCTGGTGTAAATTAGGTCTAGCTTTTATGTTGTAAGTTAAACTCAAATCTTTTGACATTGAATACCCTCTCTCTAAAAGTCACCTAATAATTTGCGGCATTGCCGGCGTGAATCACTCTTGTGAAATAATGGTAAAAATAAAAAGTTGGAATCCACAAATAACTAGATTATACTATACCCTTTTAAGTTTTTCCTTTTCTTTGTCAGTACGAGGGCTTAACAACTCCTTTCCTTCAATAACCTACAACACATTAATAATAATAATAGTAATAATAATCAAAAGAAAAACATTTAGTCTCACTTTATGAAACATTTCAAAGCATATGGTGAAATTTGTTTGCAAAAGCAGATTAGAATAGATATGTACCTCCACTATGCACGTCCCACAAGTTCCTCCCCCTGCACAATTTAGCAGAGGCCTAGACTGCAAATTTGTTTGCACACAAAATTATTATAAATATGCTTACACTCATATCCATTCCTACTAGTACATTGAAATAAATTAATATATATATATATATATATATATATATATATATTGACTTTTTTTTACACTTAACTAATTAGATAATGAAAAGTGTTGCAATTGAGATATATGAAAGAACTAAGCTTACATAGGGTCCATACAAATCAATATTTGCTTCCAACATTATGTTCCTTAGTTTCTGCCCACCACAAGCTGTTCGAAGTTGCACATCAGGAGTTCCATCTGGTAGTAAAGAAGACTAAAATGGAAAATATAAACAAAAAACCATAACAAATAAACAAAAATCCCAATAACTTCAAGTGAACAAAATACTTGTTACTGAAACTTACACTAACAAAAGCAAAATCAACTGAAGGGGGTCCCTCTGCTTCTGTGTCTTCTTCGGATTCGCTAGATTCTGGGATGGTGCTAACAGCTCTGATTTTTTTCCCTCTAGTTCTAGAGAAGCTGAGGGGCTTATAATAATAAGATTTTTGGAGAGCACTGTGGGTATTGGAAATAATGTAGTTCAAGTTTAAAGAGACTGAGGAAGAAGATAGAGCTAAAGAGCTCAGCTGAAAAGTTCCCATATTTTGTATTTTTTGTTTTCCGGATTAAAAAAGTTCAATCGAAGGATATGTCTTCGATATGTATATGCGTCTTTGAATTTGATGGTCATTTGGATATTCATATTTTGGGACATTATTTGTGGTGGTTGGTTTCCAGTTTTCACCTTATCTAATTGTTGAGACAAACAAATAACGCGCTGGAATTTTAAGGTGGGCCATAAAGTGGGTTTCTTAACTATACCCCAACCCACAAAGCCACAGGGCCCACAAATCATGAAAAAGAGAGAAGGGAAAAAATTAAGTTCGCTAGAAGGAGGGCTTGAACCTCCGACCTTGTGGTTAACAGCCACACGCTCTAACCAACTGAGCTATTCCAGCTTGATGGTGAAACGGTAGAAATACTAGCATAAATAAAATTTCTTTAGAGCCTGTCCTAAATCAACTTACGTAACAGTATATGTGCATCTGGCCATTTAACACCGTCCGATTTTAATCAAAAAACTAATTATTTTCAAAATTAAAATAAGGCTTTTTTATTTCTTTTTCGAGTCTTCTATTCTCCCCTGCTAACGCCCTTTGGATTTCTGTCAAGACAAACAATGCCACCACATCATCTCACAAATCTCCGCCTACTCTTTCCCTCTTCCTTCCCTCTTAAACCCTCCCTTTCTCTCTCCCTCCTTTCCAAACCTAGAAGCCATTGTTTCTTCACTGCTCTTGCCTCTTCCTCCCCACAAAAAAGACACCGTTCCGCTCCTCTCCACCACCCTCCTCGCTACCGTGGCTGCAGATTCAGCAGCACTTTCAGAGAGACGAAGGAAGGAGCTCCGATGGAGAACTCTGAGTCTTTTAGGATCAACAAGAGAAGGGCCGAGGGGAGGGATAAGAAAGACCAGCTCAAGAAGAGTCTGCAGTTGAAAGTGCGCAAGCTCAATAATATCAACACTATCTCCTATGTCCAGGTAGGTTTTTCTTTTAATGGGATTGATTAATTGTTTGAATTTTGCATTTTGGATTGGTGGGTATTTTTAGTTATGCTTGTTTGTTTAGTGGGTTTGCTTGATTTTTTTTCTCTTTTAATTCGAAATGAAAATTTAGTACTTTCCTTTTTACTTTTGGTTATGTATGTGAGTTTTCGGTATTTGAGTTTCATAATTGAAAATGGGAAAATAAATGTCAACCAGGGGAAAATGTTAAAGCAATAAGTTACTGGTTTTATTTGATTTAATTACTATGTGGGATCTCATCAGTGGTCATGAGAGAAGCTTGAGTTGGAGTTTGACTTTGTAGCATTTCAATTTGGTGCCTTGTTTCACAAAGTACATATACTAGATTTGTTTTGTATCTAAGATTCAAGAATGCTGTTAATGTCTTTTAATATTATGCCCAAATTTTCAGTTTTTGGTTAATGCTTTTGACCTCTCCTTATTGCAGATACTGGGGACTGGAATGGATACTCAGGATACATCACCATCAGTGCTGCTTTTCTTTGACAATCAAAGATTTATCTTTAATGCTGGGGAGGCAAGTGTTTCTGAAAGATTTTAAAGGACAACTTTTTGTTCCCCACTTTCTTTCAAGCACCTTTAGATTTTATTTTGTCTCTCAAGTTCTCAACATAGAAATCTTGTTGCAGGGATTGCAACGGTTTTGCACTGAGCATAAGATTAAGTTGTCAAGGGTGAGAGATATCTTAAAATTTTTGCCCAATTGTTCGGTTGAGATTTCATATTTTGAGTTTTCTATGTCTTCAATCTGAATGCTGCTTTACATTGTAGGGAACTCATTTATGTGATTGATCTTTTCTTTTTCCAGATAGATCACATATTTCTTTCTCGTGTATGCTCAGAGACTGCAGGCGGACTTCCAGGTTCATTTCCTGATGTTTCTGCTATAAATTTGTGCAATTAATTGCCTGGACGGGTTGTTTTGAAGAGATTATTGTTGCTGCCTCTTAAAATGCTCAGCCTTGTTATGCAGGTTTGCTTTTGACTTTGGCTGGCATGGGAGAAGAAGGAATGTCTGTGAGTTTTGGATTGTTTCATGTTTATATCTTCACTTTGTTATTCTGTCTAAAAATAAGTTTAAGATTGATTAAGATGATGACCTATCTTAAATTGTAGTTTCTACTATTTTTTAGGTGAATGTATGGGGCCCACCAGATCTGAAGTATTTGGTTGATGCCATGAGGTCTTTCATCCCAAATGCTGCCATGGTTAACACACGGACCTTTGAACCATCACGTGTTCTTTATAAGGACGATGTTGTCAAGATATCAGCCATTCTTTTACAACCAAGTTTTTCAGAAGAATGTTGGCTCTTGCGTGAAGCACCCAGGAAGGGCAATGCTTCTGACAAGGTTCTTGAAGAGAGGGTGGATAATGATTCAGAACCCTCAAGTCCAAACAGAAAAATAGCATCTGGAGGAAAGCCTGGTGACATTTCTGTAGTGTATGTCTGTGAATTGTCTGAAATTAAGGGGACGTTTCATCCGGACAAAGCTGCAGCCCTTGGTTTGCGAGCAGGTCCAAAGTATCGTCAACTGCAAAGTGGACAATCGGTAAAGTCAGATTACCAAGATATCATGGTGAGTTCTAAAAACAATAATGAAAGTTTTCATGGCGTAGCCAATGCTTTAAGGTATCCCATATCTGTTGTGCGTTTAACGTTTTGAAAATAAGCGCCTCTGCTATGTTTTATAGGTTCACCCAAGTGATGTAATGGACCCCTCTCTTCCTGGTCCGATCGTATTACTTGTGGACTGCCCAACAGAATCTCATGTGCTAGAGTTGTTGTCCACAGAATACTTGAATACTTATTATGCAGACTTCTCAGACCCACCTGAGAGTTCTAAGGTTGTGACTTGTATTATTCATTTAAGTCCTACATTTATAGTGCACAGTCCCAACTACCAGAAATGGATGAAGAGATTTGGTTCTACACAGCATATAATGGCTGGACATGAAAGGTTTTGTTTGTTTGTTTGTTTTATTTTTTTTATTTTTATTTTTATTTTTATTTTTATTATTATTATTTTTTTTGTGGAGGTATTTGTTATTCACCTGACTATTTTTGAATTTTTGGCACCCTTGCTGTTTGTAGGAAGAACGTAGAAATTCCGATTCTTAAATCCAGTGCAAGGATTGCAGCACGGCTCAACTATTTATGTCCTCAGTTCTTTCCAGCTCCAGGTTTTTGGTCCCTTCAACACCTTGGTTGCTCACCACCAAACTCTGTTGTTTCAAGTGAGGTTTGTCAAATTGTTTGATAGACTTCTAATTATTTTAAGCTTGTGGCTGAAGGAATGACTGTTACATTTGGACCACTTGTAAACCAATTTATCTGTTAATGTGGTTTCCTTTTGCCAGGGTAATCTTAATCTTTGTGAAAGCATTTCTGCTCAAAATCTCCTTAAGGTATGAATGATGGCTTGCTCGGATTTAGCCAATAATTTATCTAGTCATTGTCTCTACTACATGCAATTGGTTACAAATTATGTGTCAACAGAATGTTAATCATATATGATAAAGATAATTAACAATTACACTGAATTCTTTAGATTTTTTTCTATTTTAAAAATAGAGGCTATTTCTCTGTCTCGTGAACAGTTCACTTTGCGACCTTATGCAAATCTTGGAGTAGATAGGTCTGGCATACCAAGTTCGATGTCGTCTTCAGAAATCATTGATGAATTACTCTCTGAGATTCCAGACATCAGAGTTGCTGCCCAAAATGTTAGCCAATTATGGCATGAATCTGCTGGAGTGAGGGGTGAAATATGTTCCACACAAGATGCTATGGTTGAAGAGCCATGGTTGAGTGAGAATAATGTTCCTAGTTGTTTGGAAAATATAAGGAGAGATGACTTGGAGATTGTCCTTCTAGGAACTGGATCATCTCAGCCATCCAAATATCGGAACGTCAGCTCTATCCATATTAACCTTTTCTCGAAAGGAGGCTTGCTTTTGGATTGCGGTGAAGGAACACTAGGACAGCTGAAAAGAAGGTTAGACCCGAGCTCTCTCTCTCTCTAAGGTAGACCAGCATAATAATTGTCCTCCATATCCTAACATTCTAAGGGCCCTGGTGCAATAGGTATGGTGTAAATGGTGCTGATGACATCGTGAGAGGTTTAAGGTGTATTTGGATTTCTCACATTCATGCCGATCACCACACAGGCTTAGGTAGAATACTTGCCCTAAGACGTGATTTGTTGAAGGGAGAGCCTCATGAACCATTACTCGTTGTTGGGCCAATACAGCTCAAGAGATATTTAGACGCTTACCAAAGACTTGAAGATCTAGATATGCAGTTCCTTGACTGTAGGGAGACCTTGGGAGATTCAACTAATTCTGAGGACATTACTGATAAGCATACCAATGGGCAAATGGCCCAGAAAATTGATTCCACTTTGTTTTCTAAAGGATCCCATATGCAGAGCTATTGGAAGAAACCTGGGAGTCCAATTGACGACACTGCAGCAATGGAGAGCTTAAGGAAAGTCCTTGGTGATGCCGGCTTAGAGGCCTTAATTAGCTTTCCCGTTGTTCACTGCCCACAAGCATTTGGTGTTGCATTAAAGGCTGCAGAGAGAACTAATAGTGTTGGGAAAGTGATTCCGGGGTGGAAGATTGTTTACTCGGGCGACACTAGACCTTGCCCGGAGTTGATTAAAGCATCTCGTGGTGCGACTATTCTTATACACGAGGTAAGTATTGAGATCTAGTTAATCTAATGTCTTAACAAGTAAGGAAGAACAGAACAAACTTTACTATGGTTTAGGGTAAATTTTTCATTTTTCCTTTTGTGATTGTTGTAGGCAACATTTGAAGACGGCATGGTAGAGGAGGCCGTGGCAAGAAACCACAGCACAACAGAGGAAGCCATAGAAATCGGCAATTCTGCAGGTGCATACCGTATCATTCTCACGCATTTTAGCCAAAGATATCCCAAAATTCCTGTATTTGACGAGACCCACATGCACAACACCTGCATATCATTTGACATGATGAGTGTCAACGTAGCAGATTTGGTAGTGCTTCCAAGAGTGCTTCCATATTTGAAACTGCTCTTTAGAGATGAGATGACCATGGATGATTCAGAGGATGTTGTAGATGCTTTTACAGTGTAACCGTTCTCTTGTTAATAAAAAAAATGGCAGTTTACTTCACTTTTTTGACATTTGTGATTTTTGTGTATTATACACCATTCTTTAGGGGATATTCTTTTTATTATAATGCTCTTTATTTTGTTTTTATTTTATTTTTTTGTATTCAAAGCATTTATGGCCTGCTGTCAAAAGAATAATGGTTCATCTATACCTTTCATTTATCGAGATTCTTTTTCGACATTTTGCTTTTCTGAGCTAGGAAATTGGGGCATTGCTTTAAGACAAATAAATGAATATGAGCAGTAGGTACTCCCTCCGCTTGTTAGATTGAATTGTTCTTAGATTCTTGAATCTCCAATATATAAAATCCCCATGCATGCGTTCTTTCTTCCCTCTTTCAGCCACACACATCTTTTATCCCCTTTTTCGCCAAAAGGCATTAAGCATTACCTAACCAGGTAACCCACAGAATAGAACACAACACAACACGGAGAGAGACCTTCCAGTGATTGAAAGATAGCCAGAGTCCTTGAGGGGCATGCGCCTGGGAAGAGGAGCTCTAGGAAAGAAGTCTGGCTTGGAAGTTGTTTAGTTAGCTCAAACTCGACTTTGAATGTTTTGCGCCCTTTCTCTCAAACATGAGCGGAGCGGAGCAGGCACTACTATCAGCCAGCTGTAACAACAAAACAAAACTGCATATTGAGTTATCATTGCCTTGTTTTGAAAGCAGAATGTAGACATTGATACAACAAAAGGGCTCGAGAGAAACCTAACGCCACATCTTAATTTATGCCAACCTCAATGCACCTTTAAAGATACTTTTGAGTTTTACCCACATCTTAACCCATGGTTTGAAAAATGATGCAATCAAGAAAGACAAGAAAGTCCTGAACTGCATTGTCGTTAGACGTTACAAAGCAAGAGAAGGCACTACTTACAGCCCAAGAAAAGTATTCAAAGCCAAGGAAGAGTTGCGTTCTCTTACATGGTCGCTGTCTTCTTTTTAATAACAGAGCTGAAAGGGTTCGGTAATCCACGACTCCACGCTTGGTCTCGTACCGCATTTTCATTCTTTTGTACGTACAAGTATTCACTTAAAGAATCAAGAAAAGGGCTGAAAATAATCTTGTGTGTTTACCCGACATGCAATAAGTGGGCCCAAAGTAACCTACTTGAAAATAATTTGCACGACGTCAACGTTAAAATGCTCAAATTATTGTTTGTCTGTTTGACATTTCAATGTCAAACTTATTAGTTTTAACTGTAAACAATGTAAAACTTTCAGTAGCTATGGTTAAAAATAAAAAGTTGTTACCGTGTAACATGATATAGTTTTTAAACTTAAAATTTCAGTTACAACTGAAGTATCAAACAACCAATATATTTCTAACACCATAGAAGGTTTTAATGTTGTTTGATGGTAGATTGGAGCCCTTAATCAATTGGCGGATAGTTATGAAAATAATTCCTCACTGAAAAAAAAAGACGATCATACTTTTTTTTTTTTTTTAATACTCTTGTTTTTCTTACCATATTGCTTCGAGGAAATGATCAATCTTCCCTACTCAACCTCTGATGTTTGTTAAGAATTTCAGCTATAGTTAAATTATCGTTGGTCATGATGACCTATATATGGTAAACAACATGTATAATCATTTTTTTGCTGAAATATATTTAATCTATTAGAAATGCACAGCCAACTGCTATATTATTTATTAGGGTGTTTAACATAATTAGTTAAAATCAACTTTTTAATCATAAAACAATATAAAATTTTCATACGTTGAAAAAAAAAAAAGTTCTATCTAACTATAAAACAAAAATTATTTGGGATTTCGACGAGAGCATATATATAGGCTGTAGCTCTTTTTTTTTTTTTTTTTAAGAGAGAATATGGGCAATAGCTCATAAAAAATTAAATTAGGGGTAAAGCATAATTATTTAATTTAGCAGGTGAAAGTTATTTATTTTACAACTGGGTGTGGGGCCAGCATTATTTTGTGTGCTAACGATACGGACCGGTGAGTCACCCCCTCACACGGCAACCCGTCCTACTCAAAAGCAAAATGTCTGTACTCGGCACCTCTAGTCTTCTTTTTCTTCTTCTTCCACAACTCCTCTTTTTTGAAGCCCCTCAACTCTGAGAAAATTCAAACCTTTTCCTTCCTTGTCACAAATTCACTCAATTTCATCCGCAACGCCTCTTTAAATCCAAATTGTTCAATAATATACAGTCAACTTTCAGGCGCAGATTCAATCGAATCCGTTTTCCTTGGCCAAAACGAGCACAGAACCGATTCTCGTTGGCCTTGGTTTGATTAGGGTTCAATTGGATCGGATCCATTTGGAGGTCACGCTAGGGCAACCGTGAAAATTGAAGCTTGAACTTTTAATTTCTTTTTTCTTGGTAGGGTTTGATTTTGGGGGGGGCAATGGATTCTAGCCGGAGAGCGGTGGAATCGTACTGGAGGTCGCGGATGATCGACTCGGCTACGTCCGACGAAGACAAGGTCACGCCGGTTTACAAATTGGAGGAGGTTTGCGAGCTTCTGCGATCCTCCCATGTCAGTATCGTCAAGGAGGTCTCTGAGTTTGTATTGAAACGCCTCGACCATAAGAGCCCGATTGTTAAGCAGAAGGTACGCATTTTTCGTTTCTATTGGCAAGTAGTTTTCTTCTAAGGTTGGGAATCGGATAGATTTTGACGGTTCCGAGTTGTGTTAACCATGGCGATTTCGCTATATCGAGGTTTGAATTTTGTTTTTTGTTTTTTGTTTTTTTGGGTTGCTTTTTGGGTTACAAATGAGGAGAAAGTGATCCGTTTGGAAGTGGAATTTTACTGCATAAATTGAATGGTGCTTGAGATGTAAGGTGCATTTATTGTAACTTTTCATGCAAACTTGTGTTATTTCTCATTTGGCATTCAACATTGTATAATGGAAAACAGAAATCCATATCCGTTGACCGATTTGTCTGAGAACTACTTGGGTTCAGAGTTGAGGTTCAAATGTAGCTCAAATTGCATCAATGTTACTTTATCAGGAGTTCATTTGATAAGAGTGTTTATAATATGTGAAAATTGTTATCTGGAGTTTTTTTATGAAAATTATATATATATATTTATAACGTGAGTTGTTGCTTCAATTTTGTATAGGCTCTGAGGTTGATAAAATATTGTGTGGGGAAATCTGGGGTGGAATTCAGGAGAGAAATGCAAAGACACTCGGTTGCAGTGCGGCAATTGTTTCAGTACAAGGGCCAGTTGGATCCTCTGAAAGGTGATGCGCTTAATAAAGCTGTGCGAGATACTGCTCATGAAGCTATCTCTGCCATATTTTCAGAGGAAAATAAGCCAGCCTCTGTGGAAGATCGTAACAAAAGAATCCAAGGTTTTGGAAGTACAAACTATGTAATGCCATCGGAAGATAAGAAATCATTTCTCAGTGAGGTAGTTGGTATTGGAAGTGCGTCAATTAAGCAGGGTATTAGTAGTTTCACTCAAAGTCACTCGTTAAGAAAGAATGACAATGGAAGCTACAAGAGTCCAAATCTTCATAGGTCATTGACCAAAGAAACTGAATATACAGATAGATATGAACCAGTTGAATACCACAATGAGACTCAAGGGAGTTCTGGTTTTTCAAAGAATGTGGCTAGCGTCCAATGGGGTCAGAATTCAGGAGTAACTGAGACTGAAGCAACCAATGGGAATTCCTCTTCAAGTCACTCTGGAAGTAAGACACCTGAGGAGAGTTTGTTGGAGACTATTGTGACATCAGGTGGTGTACGATTACAACCTACTCGAGACGCCATTCAGGTTTTCCTTGTTGAGGCTTTGAAGTTAAATGCATTGGCATTAAGTCGCGCTCTTGAAACAAAGCTCCAATCTCCAATGTGGCAGGTAAGCCATTTCTATAACTGTAGTGGTTAGAAAACCATCAAATGTGCCGGGCACAAAGAAACAAACTAACGGTGTTGAAGATTACTGTTTAAGAGTTAGTCTATACTTTGATTAAGGCTGTAGTATCCATTATTATTTTTTTAAATCACTTATGTCATGATAGTTGAATTTTTTTTCCTGCAAAAAAAAAAAAAAAAAAAAGAACTTGAAAATGCGCTTATTTTCTTTTCAAGTTTTATGAACCTTTTATTTTACTTATTTTTTTCCTCAGGTTCGCATGAAAGCTGTGTGTGTCCTCGAGGCAATTTTGAGGAAAATGGATGAACCATTTTCTGTTGTTGCATCTTATTTTAGTGAAAACAGAGAGGTTGTAGTGCAATGCTCCGAATCCCCCCAGTCTTCCCTGAGGGAAAAGGCTAACAAGGTAAAACCATTCTATATGCTAGAAAGAAATAAAAGTAGCAAGGCATTGATACTTTTGGTGAGTGATTCGTTTTGGTGAATAATTAACATTTTCACACTCATTTTTAGAGAGCATTGAAAGTCCAAATGCTTCCTTTTATAAATGACGATATGCACACTCTAGTTATATAGAAAAAAGTTAGTATATTAAATTCTGTCAAAAGATAAGTTTCTTCGAACTGAAATGTTTTAGACTTTGTAGCTTGTAGCATATCAAATTTGGTATCTGGTAGGCTGTAGCTTATTAACGCAGCACTGTTGACGTTCTCATTTTAATGGCATAACACCACCAATCTAAGCCGTTAGGTTCGTAGTTGAATGAAATTTTGGATCTTGATCAACAGGTTTTGAGCCTTCTGGGTGGAGAAAAGACAGGCACTTCAGAAAAGCCTGTGAAGGCTAAGACCGTCGCTGTTCAGATGCCCGACCTGATAGATACTGGTGATCCAAATGATTTCCATGGGACAGGGAATTCAGAAGAACAGCAAAATGTCCAAATACTTTCAAACCTGACACCACCACCACCTGCACTAATTGACGATTTATTTGGTGACGTTTCCAGCAATGTTGCAAGCATTAGTGAACCAAGAAATGACGATGATCCATTTGCAGATGTTGCATTTCATCCAAGTGAAAGTAAAGAGCCCGTAGATGATCTATTTTCTGGGATGACTGTTGATGGTAAACAGGATGCTAGCGAGAATCACATAGGAGGGAACAAAAGCGGCTCTGAACTCTTTGATATCTTTAGGCCCAATACAGGGGTTCCAAAGGAGCAAGAAAATAAAAAAGATGTTGCGGATTTAATTGGTGGTTTATCCGTTAATGAAAATGGCTCAAAGATGGAGCAAAAAGGAGCTTCTTCTGCGGCACTATCTCAAGCTCTTTTCTCAGATATAAATAGTGATCCCATGCATCAGGACTCTAATGATGCTTTGAGTGGGATTCTTGGTCCTCAAACTGTAGGAATGAACCCAAATTTTTTGTTCCCGCAAGGTGCTATGCCATATAATATACCGCCAGCGTTGATGTTTAATCAAGCCTTTCCTTCTCAACAAGTCAATTACGGTGCCATGGAAAATCTCTTTGCACGGCACCTAGCAACGATGTCCAACTTCCAACACCTTGGGAATCTGACCGCTAAAAACTCCAGTGGTGTTCATGTTGCAGGAACAACAGGAGGTTATTCTTCGGCTTTTCCCGACATGTTCCAATCAAATTACCCAAGTTCGGTTCCCAATTCAACAACAAACAGTTCAAAGAAAGAGGAAACAAAGGCATTCGATTTTATCTCAGTAAGTCAGATTCTTATACACCATGGTCTTAAGAATGACATCCATTGTGTGGTTTTATTGCGGCAAATTACTCTTTATCCGGTATAATCCATGTGTTGGTTCAGTCATAAAGAACCTAACCGCATTTCCATGGCTTGTCTCCCAGGACCATCTTGCAGCTGCTCGTGATCCTAAGAGATTAGTTTAACTCTTTAAGCTTTCAAGATAAGGACCGTGGCAGCACTGTCAATGATGATCGATGAGTTCGAGGCATGTTTGCAAGAGTAGGTTACTCTTTTCAAACTGCGAATTTGATATTCTTTTGCAATAATGATACATTTGCAGATATTAGCCACATGTTTCCATGTAAACCGCGTCCAAAGTGATAAAGAGGGCTGTGGAATCCCGGTTCTTAAAATGAAGAGTGATAAAACTTGTCCGCACTCAAGATGAAAATAGATTGAGAGGAGTATTATGTAGTTGTAGCTTTGTTAGTTTTTCAAATCTGTAATGCAGGCACCGATTTCATGCCTTTCCCCCCGTTCTTTTTAGAACAATACAGCTCATACAGTTTTTTCCCCCTTCGTTTTCTCTTACCGACGAGAGGTACTTGTGGAACATGTCTCCGGAAACAGAGATTGTCGTGAAAAAAAAATGTATTGTTGTTGCTTTTGCTTTTATATACTATTTTCTCGAGTCATATTGTATACAATGGGCTAAGGTGGTTTACAGTTTCTCTTGTCATTCTCTATCTGAATGCTTAACTTATATAAAATTAAATTAAAAGGCCTATTTCATGTTATTTTTCTATTAATCTTTAACAAGTTATATTTAAAGCTATTTATGTCACATTCCCCTCAATGAAGGTCCTTTTTCTCCTTGTGTGGGATTTGATCCGCATATAGAACACATAGCCTAGAGCAAGGAAAAAAAAAAAAAAAAAAAACCTACATTTTTTTTTCCTGCGCATATATGTAACAGAGTTGATTGGTATGCTTAAAAATATATATATAAAAAAAGAGTGGATTAGTAGCATGTAGCATGTAACAGGAACACTTGCATATTAGCCAAAAGAAAAAAGGGGTACTAATGTTAGCTTTCACCCTTTGTCCTGTTATTCCTCAAGATTCAAATAGTTTGCAGAGTGGATCCAGCAACCTATCAGACTAACCAGAAATAGCAGATATCAAATGTTCTTGTTTTGGGACTGCAGGTGAGCAGATATTGCATACAAGATACAACTTTATCAATTTTGTGTTGAGAAGATTCAATTATGCACAAACACAAAGCACAGAAACTGAGGTGGTTCTCGTTAAATTAGGAGCTTTCTCTGTAGCATTTTTGAGTCAGCAAACAAAATCGGTGCTTATGATATATTAGAAGATGGATTTTCAAGGTTGCTTCGTATCCTTGGTTCCATATTCCTAGTTCTCTTTAATTGTTTAATGACATCCAGCCGCTCGGAAGAGTAAGGCGTCGGTATCTAGAAGCAGCAGGAACAGGAACAATTGACAAAAGGGGGGTAAAAGATAGCATAAATGGTTAAAAAAATAAAAATAAAAAATAGAAATTTACCATGCTTGGCATGTACTTTTTGATTGCTGTTAGCATGGCTGCATGACCTACTGCAGATACCTAGTCACAAAAAGGAAGAAATCAATTTTCACACAATTGCCTCGTACAAAAGCCATTGGCCAAGGCTGTTAAAAAGAAAGCTTCTCATCAAACCAAGACAATGTGCACTCAAACAAAGCTCATTAGAGAGAGAGCTCACAGGAAGTAACATTAGAATTGTAACGGGGATAAGCGAGCCACAGTCGTTGAGCGTTCTTCTTAACTTGTATCTCTCTCTCCTTGTGACCTTGTAGCCACGCAACTGTTTAAAGAGAAGCGACATGGCAAACCTGATGTCTACGAAAAGCAATAGAGTGCCCAGCCATACATCCTTCAAATCAGTTGAGTTAGGAACATTACTAGCACTTGAGAGACGTGGAAATCTATCCAAATACATTTAAGACTTATTACAATGTTATGGCCTTACATAGCTTGCAGATGCCAACTTTACACTGTACTTCTTAAGAAAACAATGAAGAACAGGATTTGATTTTGCACGAGAGCTCTCCTCTGTAGGGTTTCTGGTTCCATTTAAACGTGAGTGATTCGCCTGCTGTTGACAATTGACAAAGAGCAACTGCACCATGAGGAAAGGAAGCCATAGGACCGTACGGTCTGTCAAAACACATCTCCCAATCTCTAACTGCCCAAGAATGGAATCACAGTAAATGATTTGGTGTGAAGTCGTACCTTTGTCAGCTGAAAACCACGCTCAGATGTTTTTTTTGGACTCCCCGCTGTAATAAGGTTGCTCAGATTTTGTTGCGATTCCTTGGTTGCAACTCTGGCTTCCCTAGATGGTAGAAGTGTTGGATCATGGGCACTTGTTTCTGCTATCTTTAGATAATCACTGGTTCAAAAAATAAGAAACAAAACACAATTATGTCATTCCTTTATGGTTAGCCATTAAAGATCGGGAAAACACAACTAACGGGCAGAGAAAAATACCTTAATTTGCCATAAATAGCCCAGTAGTCTTCCAAACAAAAGGCTAACAGGGTCTGACTGAAAATTTGATGACAACCAACTTAAAAGCGTATTGGCCACTAAAGTATAGAGAGAAAGACAACAAACAAAGCTCCATAATAAGATGATATTTAGTTAGCTACCTCTGGAGCAAGAATGATAGCAAATCAGTGTCTAAAAGCTGTTGAGTTGAACGAGTGAAATGAGCAAATCCAGAGAAAACGTCATAGCATACAGTAAAGACAGTAGATAAAACAATATCTTTCTCTGCTTGAATGGCATGTTGCTTTGATCTTCGTCTCTCTTGAGTGCTTACAGAAGGAAATGCCGCATAAAAATCAAGCCATCCAATTTCATCAGTCACTACCTGTAGAGATTTCTCAGATTAGGGTGATTATGATTTTTATCTACTTGGGAGAAGTACAACAGAGATGCACCTCCATAAAGGATTGATAAATGGATAGGCGAGAAAATTCTGGAAGAATGAAAATGCTACCGCACTCCAAGTAGCTGCACGAAAACCATTAAATCCAACAGTCTCGGTGATTTTTCAACCATCGATCCATTTAGAATATAGCTGTAACGTGAGGTGATTTACCTAAGGAAGTCCTTAACTGGCTCATCAAGATCCTTGATGCCCATTCTTGATAAGAACAATCTAGTCCTTCTTCCAAGATATGCAAAAATCCCTAAAGTGGCCAAAGTATCTGCTTGGACCTATCAAACCATTAGACCAAACATCAGTCATTCAAATGTTGAGGTAAGCTTTTTAGCTTGATAATCACTGGTCTTGAAAATCGAACTATCTATGAGCAGGAAATTTCAACAACAAAAGATTATTTCGGAAATGACCTTGTCAGGGAAAGTCTGCCCTCCGGAATTCACAGTTTCATTGTGGAATGCTGTTGAGAGTTTCCTTTGAGCCAACCCGATCCAAAATTCTAAATCTTCACTTTTCGTACTTGGAAGAATCTTTTTGCCAAAATGGGACAAAAAATCCAATTCAAATCCCGCCTCGGTAGCTAATTGGTGCAACTTTTCCACCGCTACAAGGCTGTGTGAAAGATCCATGAATTCTACCATTACATCCTCAAATGAAAATGTAAACAAAGGGCAGGATATACGCCTCGGACCCAATTTCCCCACTGCAGCACAGCAGCTGATAGCCACAACTATCCCTGCGACACCACTGAACACTTCTGTATTTAGACTATGCTCCTAATATCAGAATGATGTATGAATTTCCATATGCTGAAAAGATACCTAAGGATAATAATCCAAGAGGCATATTATGTAAAAAAATCTAGAAATGATTTGAGCAAACCTTCCAGCATATTCTGTAGACCACTTCTTCAACAAGGGGACAAAAAATAATGCAACACGCGGCAGTTCGACGAGCCTAAACCATTCTCCTAGTTCACAATGCCTCATGTTCAATTGATTTTCAATACACTCGCCAACCAAATTAAGCTTTGGTGTCAAGCTGGAATAGATGAAGGAACAAAGGGTCAAACCTCTAAGTATACTTCAATGTAATATTTATCTCCAGATAATAAAAAAGGATAAAAACGACAGAATAGACAACTCCATGCAAAGTTTGTAAACAAAATTGAAGCACTCAAATAACAAGTCTTTGTCCCTATTACGGTACAAAAACACAATTTACTTACATCTCTTTAACTGGGGAAGCATTGTTGCAACGGCGTTCAAGAGAAAGAAGAACTTCTACTTCAATTGCCGTCTTCAAAAGCGCATAAACAGCAACCTGCATAATCATGGTAAGGAATGAGTATTGATCCAACATTTCATTTAATCTCTTAACATAAAAGGAAGTTTCACTTCCACTTAATTGGAATTCACTTTGACAACTTGTTCAAGTCTTACTTCTCAAACAGCAACCATATGCAGAAAAACGCAATCTTGTAAGCCAAAACTTGGTGAAACAAATGACACTAACATTGTTACTAAAGGGTGCAATCTATTTATAACGATACCAGGTAAGAAATCCTTTTATGCCATCCATGTACATCCTTTCCAACCCACGCCATGGCAAGCTCAGGACCAGTTCCAGACAGTTTGAGCGACTCGACTGCTAGGGAGAAGCTTCTAGCTGATTCATGTAACACCCGTACAAGACAATCAATCCGATTGAGCTCGAACCCAAATTCATCATACTGAATTTTGGCATCTACATCACTAATCTCACTATTGGTTTGAGCAAAAGAAGCAGCAGAAGCCACGGATGATAACACTGCCCGGGATGAAGACGGCCTTGGTGAAGTGTAACACCTAAAGAACAACCCAAAGAAGACATTCTTCCTTGCAAGTCTATAATAGTTTCTTTGTTCCTTGGATTTGCAACTTGAAGCTTGAAGTGTATAAGCTGAACCTTTTTGCCTGTTCTCTGATCTAACAGATTTTCTGTCATACAAAGAAACGCCTTAGTAACTCTACAACTGTAATTCCAAACTGAATTTATTCTACAATGTAGTTCTGCCCATGTTTAGAGAATACACTACAAAGATTTAAGTTGAGCAACCAAAAAAAGACATCTTTTGACTATTTACCGAGAAAGATAAAGGAAATAAAAAATGGGAAAGTCCAAAAATTATAAAAAAAAGAAGGCTGCTATTATCTTGATATCAAAAAGAGCCCGGCTGATACCTCCATAAAAACAGAGGCAAAAGATATCAAAAACAAAAAGATTACGTGCAAAACAGTTTCATTAATCTGACTCATGAGAAACAATACATACCGTGGGGTTTATCAGAGAGAGAGAGAGAGAGAGCTTACGAATGATAGAAATGGGGAAGATGCAGAGACAAATGGAAAGCCATAAAAGACGGAAAAGGCAAAAGAGAAGGAAACCGAAACCATGTAATATGCTAAAAGAAGAGGTTTTGAGCGTACCCATCGAGGTGGTGCTCACACACGTAGAGAGAGACAGAGAATATATTTATTTATTAAAGAAAAAGTAAAGAAAGAGTTGGCGATGGATAATATGCCTATGTTCATTTACCGCGTCCTAGGGTCTATCTCCCGCTCGCCATGTGTTGTCTTTGAAGTTTTGGACTTTTGGTAGAATTTCAAATTTTGTACTTGACAAACTTCATTTTTGACAAAAGGGTCTTTCTTTCTTGCTTTAGGATTTGCAGAAAACAGAAGACTGATAACGTAGGGAAGAAGTAACGGCCAACAGCTGAAATCTGTTGTTGCCATTGAAACTAATTACTGTGAAATATTATTTATTAGGGTGTTGTAGTACTTGTTTTCTTCCACGAAATCACCATGTGAAATAAATAAATAAATAAATAAAATCTTTGTATTGGTTTAGTGAAGGCATTCACCTAATTTGTAAACCTAATGTTTTTGCAAATTAGGGGAGAAGCAGATGGCAGTAGTCAGGTTCAGCATTGACTTGCAATTAATGAGTTACAAATGGTAGCACGGGAGGAATGGGTGAGTATGAAGTGAAAAATCAATGAAGACGAACTTAATCCAGTGAGAAATTTAACCAACAAAAATCCCAACTTTCAAGTCAGAATTCCTTATTTATTTATTTCTTTATTTTTGGTGCTTAAGCCTGAAATGAAATATAAGTTACAAACTCTTAATGATATGTATGATAAAATATGCCCTGAATTCTTTACAGATCATTCAATAAGTTCCCCCAAAAAAAACTCACAGAGAAATCAACACCAAGTTATAGGCTAAAAAAGAGAGGAAAAAAATTACTTCATTCCTATGGCCTTAATAAAAAATAAAAAAAAATCGTGATTTTCTGTCATTAAATCCTCTCAGCGACTTTCTCCCCTGACTCTTCTATGTCCGCGTCCTTCCCAAATCCAAGTTCAGACATGTCTTGTTTTGCCATCAAATTCCTGCAAGATGTAATAAAGAATTATGTTATATAATTGTGACAGCTTCTATTGAATCAGAGGATATCATATTACCCAAAAAAAAGAAATCAGAGGTTATCAGATAAAAATGAAGCTTTGATATTTGTGAAATGAACTGGGGCAAGCATGGTATTAAATACTCTCTGTAATATTCACGAGGAGAAGCAAAATCTGTGCCATCCAACTTTATCTTCTTACTACATAGCTTTGCGGATTGAGTAGCATCTTAGCTTTTCATAAAGGAGCCTACTCAAACAATTTTATGCAGAAGAAGTTACACCACAAGCGCATGAAATGAACGATTAAACATTGTGCGAGCAGACCACATGCTCAAATGGAGAAATTTTAGTGCCCCATAGATAAAATTGGGACTGTGATCAAGGTATTGACTGCTTGGTATCCTTGTTAGGCATGAAATTTATGATCCACAGAAGTAAATGTATAATTGGCAAGTTATATTATGGCATCAAACCCGAAAGCAGCAAGAAGACTTACTTCTCCATACGACATTGGAGATACCTTTTCGATAAGTGTCTGCATTTTTCAGATTGGTGCCCAAAAGATTTGAGGCAATTGAGATATTCTTTCTTCTCCTGAAAAGATTAAAAGAAAAAAAAAAAAGAAATTGGGTGAACAAACAAGTTACACAATCGCAAAAACACAGGCGAAGAAGAGATGAATCCTCTCGAACCAAACCGTAAGGGGTACTTTTCTTAAAAGCATGCATTATCTTCTCATACTATGCAAAAGCTTGGACTAAAAGATTACCGGGTCACACAAATGCATATGATCCAAAGGGAAGACTCCTTTCTCTGGAGGTACTGGTCTCAGTCCCCTATTCCCACCAAATGCACCGCCTCCCAGAAATAGAAGAAGAAACTATTACTTATATGTTCCGAATTTAGAATAAGGCAACTAGTTGAGCATTCACAATGAATTCCCTCCTAATAAAATTCGAAGCCAAAAAAAAAATTAAAAAAAAAAAACTCACCTAATGAAAACATGATCTCATCTTCCTTTCTATAACCCAACTATAATTTTGCAGATCCCAAAGAAAACAAGTTCTTAAATGATAAAGAGAACAGTCATTATAATGTTTGATTATGCCCAAGAGACTCGAATCTAGAAACCCAATATTCCCTTTCTCCAATCGAGATCTTCAAAGAACATTGTCGGCGGCGGTTTGAGGAACAATTCATTTTCAGAAACACACAAGGATGTTGAAAAGGCAACTTCTTGTTTAGAAAAAAAAAACTATTTTGCCTATAAAAATAATTTCTGAATCCAAATGAAATATTATACGGGAAAAAAGATTAATTTTTTTTAAATTGCAGGAAAAATCACAGCTTTCAGAACGAAACAAATTATTAGGAATTCTACAATCTACAATGTATAGAGGCGAAAAAAGCCAATTTATTAAGCAAGATTAAACTTCCTAAAGCTACTTGAATGAGCTCCTAATCAAGAAAAATGAGAATTCCGACCAAAAAAAGGAGAAAACTTGAGAATTAAACTTGGAACTTTTTATGGGTACAAAACTACCTGCACTCATGGCGAAAGCTTGTCAAGGAGAGATTTTAAATTCCAACTACAAATCACCGTAGTCGCGACTGGGCTCTTATCACCATTTCAAAACTTCTCAAATACAGAGAATGGTCGATATTGGTAAATAAGAAGAGAAGATGGAAGAAAACAACGTCGTTCAGGAGGAGAGATATGAAAGCGCAAAGCGAGAACCGGAGAATAGTACACACAAGCACACGTACCAGCTGCGCGTGGATATCCAGGGAGCTCGCGCAGGGGAGGCGGTGATCTCCAGGAGGAGCTGGGGTTTTAGATTTATTTTTCCTTTTTTTATTTTTTTAGTAGTTTCCTTTTTATATTTGGCACTTTTTCTGGGTGGAAAAAAATATATTTGAAAGTAAAGGACCTTTTTTAAGCTCTTTTTAAGTAAAGAACCTAAGCTTTAAAAAAAAAATGATCGTTTTTATATCATGGTGCACTGAAGTATATTGCTGATGTTAATTAGAAGATCATTATAGTAGATCAACAATGTATTGATTTATAGTTTATCATTGATTAACTTAATGATTTATACACTTAATAATTTATTAGTTTATTGATATTAAATCATTAATAAATCATTGATAAACTAATTTATTAGTGATAAACTATACTAATAAGTGATTTACTAATATTAATCAATAATGTACATCAATAATATGCCAGTATTATTAATGATGTATTGCGGTAAAAAATGACATATCTTTAATCCACAAAAAATTTGGTCATCTTTCTAATTTTTAAAAGTTCAACCTTTATTTAAAAATGTGGTCAAAAATAGATCATTTGTTTAATTTTTTTTAAAAAAAGAATACGTATAGATAGGCATCCATCTTTTATCTATAGAAAGAAAAAATCTTAATACGATCTAACAATTTCAAAACGTACATCATTGGTAAAGCTTTTATCAGAGAAGTTCCTTTTAAAATATGAGTGTTTAAATTGATTTTGTTCTTTAAAAGCATAAATTATTTTTGGGTTTTTTTTTTTTTTGGAGATCTGTATGTTGACTATGGTTATTTATCTTAATTTTACTTTGTGTTTTAAATTTATGTAAAAAATCTATCATGTAATTTTACCTTGGGCTGCATTTGGAGGGAAAAAAAAAGGAAAGAAAATATTTGGGTCGCTTGAGAGGATGATCTTAACATATAACGTAAAATACAGGGGTGAAGGAAATTTCTAAAGTTACGGGGTTGCAATTTGTATTTTAAAAAATACAGGGGAGGTTTTTATTATTTTTCATTTTTGGGTATAGAACCGCTAGGGTTTAGTCCTCAGCCGACAGCCTATAAGTACAAGCTGCTTCTCAGGTTCTCACTTCGTAAACAGCGGACTAAACTGCGTTCTTCGATCCTGTTCACATTTCTCCTCAATCTCCATTTATTTATTTTCATAGATTTCTTTCGGTGCTTTCATACTGTTGTTTTTCTGTATCTTTTATGTTTTTCTTGCTGGTGATTCATTGAAGCCAACATGACAAATCTGAGCAGATGATGAAAAAAATTGGTATTCAGTACTGACTAGTACATGAAGTTTCCAAAATTCGAGCTTTTTAAAACTGATGCTTAGATTCTTAAATTTTTTCTCTCTTTTTTTCCTTTTTTTCCGATTGGTTAATTGAGATTTTCTTTTCCAGTTTTTGATTTGTTTCCATTGGTTTCTGAAGTCGTTTTCTTTTTTTTTTAAAAAAAAAAAAAACAAGTTTTTGAAGTCTCCTTGTTTAGATTTTCTTTGACCAGTTTGAAACAAGCCAATTAATTCTCCTTGAAACAAGTTTTTGAAGTCTCCTTGATGAACAACAAGAATTAATTCCTTTGGTGGCTTTAAAAAACTTTAGGAATCCATAACTTGTTATTCAGTCGCACAAAGATGAATAAGAACACAATAAATTTAGCGGTCAATTAGGAAGAGATAATATTTACATGTTGCTCTCTTTTTTTGTCGGTTTTATTATACAATAACTCATTGGTATTACATTAATTTGTATATATACCAAGTAATTAAACATGTGATCATTTGGAGTCTTGCTAGACTTCTCTTTCAGGGAAAAAACTTGAGTAATATCTTAAAATTTAAGAATAAAATTCGCTGCTCTTCCTGCTTCGCAAAACAATGAGCATGTATTTGCGGTAAAAAAAGCTACACCTGTTGGACTTTTGTTGCGTGTGGCTGTTGGATTATTACTATGACTGGCTCTTTGGAGCTTTCATCACAAGAAGTTGCCTGCAATAATACAATTTCTTAGTACTTGTGTAAATTTAATTTTGTCTTGAAATTTGAATACAAATCTTTAAAGGAGGTTGATTTAGGAAAAAGGAAAGAAAATTTTGGGTTAAGAAGTAACCAATTTATGAAAATGAGCCGACATCGCTTACCACTCCAATGTGCCATTCACGACTGCTGAAGTCTTTGAAGGTAGCTGCATCCATTTCCTACAGTAACATAATTATGTGATTAATACAAATTTAACAAAAAGAACAAAACCTTTCCCACCAAAAAGGGGGAAAAAAGAGCTATCTGAAAACTATAGGTAATACATCTCATATGTGACAGTTTTATGACAGGGGACTCTTGTTTTACGTCTAGTCTTGTGACAAATTTCTTGTATTAGTTCTTTTACTTTTCATCATTTGACATTCTCTTTAATTACACATGTAAGTACAAAGTTGTACTACTTGGTATTGGAGGTTTGAGATGCCAAATTATAGACTGGATGCCAGATTATGTAAGGTAATGCCCTTACTATGCTATAGATTGGAGGGACTGTTGTCCCCCCTTTAGGTTTTAGAGTTGGCATGACAGAAAACCGGGGTGCCAAATCTTGTGACCTAAAAGTCCACCTACAAGGTAAAGGTAGAGTTTATCAGTTATAACATCGAAGAAATTGAAAATTAGGAAACAATAAATAAAATGAAACTTGGATTCTAATTACGGACTATAGATTGTAAATTATTTACAATTACATTTCTGGAAAAAAAAAAAAGAAAAAAAAAGAGCATTACAGAACAAAGCATATCTGTACCCGATGTAAGTAAAGATGCATAACTGTGCCCATTCTCGAACTACTAACCGAAGCCAGTAATTTTCTGCTGAGTCATCCAAGTTTATGTACAACTGAAAAGCAAAAGTTTTACCTTCTAATTAGCAACGTTTTTAAACATTGCACATTTTGCAAACCAATGTAAAGATATATTCCATTATCCATACCACAGCTTCAGCCAGAGCTACTATCTGCATTGCACCTTGAAATTTTCTACACAAACAACAAGAACACAAGATTTAGAGTATATTTCCTCTAAATTCTCTAAGAGAATGTGGAAACATTTATTATAGATTCGTGAGAAATACGCACTTAAACATTCTGTACTTTGTATATACCGCGTCATGCATTGCGTGAACATCCTCGTCTTCTATAAAACTAAGTTGCTCCCGCAGAACTAACAAGTTCTGTGATATGTGGTGGAAGATAACATAGAAGGTAATCAAATAATTAAGCAACAGCAGGACCTAGAAAACAAGCAAAATAAGGAAACTTACCAATGTGATACACACAAAAAAAAGGGACAAAAAGTTACGCTAATGAACTAGAAAGAAACTTACAGAGAAACAAGGGACAGAGGCTCTATATCCAACAAGAGTCAAGTAAAAGACGCAGCCTAGACTAGCAGTGGTACGCCGCTCTGTGACCGACAGACGCTCGCACATTATGCAGTAACCATGAGAGATGAGCAAGAAAGACACGAAGGAAGCTGTCTGAAAGAGCACTCCCGTGACATACACTCCGAACGACATCCACAGAGAGCATATTTCTAGATTAAAGCACGAGTACCTGCAAAAATTAATGTTTTAAAACTTTTGAACATTTACGACACGAGGAAATCTTAATTAAGGATTTATGATATTGATTACCAAGATGAAAATCCTGAAATTTGAAGAGAACTAAGAGCTTACCAGAATAGGAAAGACAAAGTAAGTTGCAAGGCTTTTATCAAGGGAACGGATGCGAGCGTCCACTGCAAATTATTCGTCTGCTCTAGTTTAACAATAGACCAGAACAAAATACCATGATTTTAAAAAAATTAGATAAAAGTGTAATTAGATCCTAAATTGAAAAGAAAAGAGAAGAAGAACATGGTGAAAAAGCTGATCCCCGTGTTTTGACGAATTGACTTGATCAACACGGAATTTTTTAAGTGTTTGCGATCTAAACAATCAAAATGCTACTAAATCGATCATTTTCTTCTCTGTGAACTAAGCTTTTGAAGCAACTAAACAGAACAAAGATATCAAGCAAAAAATCTGATTTTCTCGCGAATTTTTCAGAAAAGAAAATTTTAAAACTTGTAGCAAACGAAAAATGGATCAGTCAACTAGGTAATAGATTCATTACATGCAAACCAAACAAAGCCTTGTCTACAGTTTCTCAAAAAACCAAAATTACAAGCCTAAAGTCCTCTGATTTCGGCCAAATCAATGCATTTTTTCACAGAACTTCAGTCCAAACACAAAAATTCAGATCGAAACTGAGGGAAAACGAGGAAAAGAAGGAAATCTGTTGAGAAGGAGACCTGGAAATGGCGGTTCTTGTAGGTGTTGAAGGTCCATGAGCAAGCGACGACGAACCAAATCGACCAAAACGCCAAGTACAGAGCAGGCAATGGCCGATACGACTCGTCCAGTGCAGCACCATCCGAAGCCTCCATGATTGAAAAAAATCACAAGCTTAATTTAGAAACAACTAACAGAGAGAGAAACAGGTTCTATTACATATATATATATATGTTTATGTATGCGTGTATATATATATATATATATATATATATATATATAATTGTGGTCTCCGGAGGGCCTTTTTTCCGTTTTGTATACACTGACACGTCTCGAACGTGTCCGTTTGATTTGCGTTGGGTCTTCAAATTTTATTCAAGGAGTTTACGATTAAGACCGCGGATGTTTCGTATTTGTCATGGATGAGATATATTTGAAATACATATGTGTGTGTGTATATATATATATATATATTTAATATTCAACGAGAAAAATGGCTTCCTTAATTTTTTTTTTTAAAGGAAAATGTTAATAAGTTTGTAAGAGGGGAGGAAAGACTGAGAATGTAAAGAGCATGGGCCAGGGAAGTGAAGTTGGTGGGCTAAAGTTCATGATCATGTGTATAATAATTCTCTATAATAATGCTCCTAATAACGAGCCTAAATTTTGGAACACCAACTAATTCATTGAAATGTTGTTTCCAATAGTTTCTCCTATTAATGTATTTGGTTACAATTATTTTAACTAATTCTTATAGTGGAGAAGACAATTTTGTTTTATCGATGAAGAAAAGTGTTTTAACGATCTGATTAAAATATTAATAATTTTATTTACAATTGCTTACATTAAAAATTTGTAGCGCAAAATACAAAACTATTTTCAATCACAAATAAAACGGTTAAAAAGATAATAGATTCATGCTCCACCAGTAGAGCAAAATTGTCTTATCTATTATAAAAGTTGCCTTATTTTAAGGGTATTTGAGGATCAAGGAATAACATTAAGAACCTGCTTCTCTGCGTGAGGATATGCAAAGTATTCTACTGGAACAATAATGGAGTTTTAAAAATAAGGACATGGAGAGCACTTTAATTAATCATTGTTTGTTTGTTTATATTTGTGTAAACAAAATAGTTTAAAGTCTATCCAAATTGGGGGGAAAAAAAGAGTGGAAGAGCTCTTTCGAAAAATCCTTTTTGAGGACGTTCACCAAATCGAACCAAGGAAAGAAGTTTTGTTAATCAACACAAGCACTTGACCAACTACTATAAGAAAAAAAAGTAGGTAGGAAATTGACTGGCCAATTTTATGGTTTTCTTAGGTCGAAACAATAGGGAATTTGTTGTAAGAAATTGTTTAGAAAATGAAGAATGTTCTTATGGTATGTACAAGTGTTTTTATCTTCGTACGTACATATTGAAATGGAGGTTCACCATTTCTAGAAATATTAGGTGAACAAACTCGCTAACAAAATATTGTTTCCTTCAATCCTACTCCACCGAAGGAACCAAATGTATTTCAAGGTCTTTTTGAAAAAAATTATGTGGTCACATAAATTATCATAGTTGACTTATCATAGGAAGGGGGAAAAGCAATTTGAAAAATGACCTTTTTGGATCATATTCTTTGGGCAAAATTTTGTAATGAAGGGATATGCAGTTTTTTTCCTATGAGAAATTTTGTTAAACAGAGCTGGACAACCAAAACCTAGCTAGATTATAAGCGATCCCATCAACACAACAAGACCAAAATTGCAGTACACCCACCGTACCAATATAATCAAGCAACAAACAATTTATCAGAAATTAAATTTTAAGAAACATCTAGAGTTGACAGTAGAATCAACGTTGTTAGCGTTGTTAGCGTCAGTCGTAGAAAAATCCTTTTCACTCCATGAAGTTAAAACATTCACAAAATAACATTACCCAAAATACTTTTTAGACTGGAGCATACTGTTTTGTGAATAGTAGGGTTTTAATTCAATGAGGTTAAATATGAGTGTTTTCAATCACAACAATATATGGATATTTATAATATTGTTGAAGTTTCTGTGACATTGAATAGAAGTATCTATCCAAGTTCAAAGGAAATAAACTAGGAAAATCTATATAAAATGTACTTATATATGTTGAAAGTATACAAGGTATTGTAAAGGGACATTTAAAGTGTGTGACAAAGTTATAACATGCTCAATTTTTTTTTCCGTCGGTATAACAATCAAAGTTGAGCGTTGAACGGTGGAGATTATAATTTATTTTTTAAGGGAAAAATATGTTTTTTCAAAACTAACATAAACATCGACATGGACTACATCAGAAATCCAGGATGGCAAAGCCACCGCTCAGTCACCAAAGAGCAAATTTGATATGGCCAATATTCACAGAACGGGAATTAACATGAATATTGAAATATCCCGTGTGCATTTCATTAGATCTATTATAAATAGTGTACTTAAGTTTAAATCATTTGGTATATTTAGGGGATGTTTGGTGGACATCGTATTGTATAATTGCACATATTAATATGATGTTTAGTATTGTATAAGTTAATACAAAGGGTAAATTAATATAATTTCATCTCATATTACCACTTTCGGCAAACCGTTAACACAAACTGTCTTCAAATATGGGTTTTTATTCCTGTTTTTAGCTGCTAGCACTCAGCAAAAAAAAAAAACAATGACGACTTACCAATTACGTACCTTCTTAGCTGCTAAGAGTGTTTAAAAAATATGATTAGAACGATTTAAAATACTATAACATATAAAAATTTTATATTATAATAATTTTTTTTTACTATGTCGTGTGAGAGCTCGTTACAACCACAGTTGTCATGGACGCCTTTAATCTGTCCTCACTCCTCCAAAAGCTGACTCTGGACCAGGACCAAGCATGGGCCCAATTGAAAAGCCCATCTGAAATGTGCAGAAGGTTTCGGGCTCTTATAGTCCTTGCTGCGTTCAACAAACTCCAAATTTAAGGCAGGCTTCCAATGCTAGCCCATGATTTTCGACAAAAAAGAAGTATTCACGCAAAGTCTATTTCGATGTTATTAAATCTAAATTTCTCTACTTATAAACAATATTATAATTTTATATTATTTTAAAATTTTGATGATTTATATATCACATTGTTTGATTTTGGAAACTTAAACAATTTTTGGTGTTTTTTATTTATTATCAAATTGGTAGTATCTTAAATGATGCTACGATTCCATTCTATTTTTATACCTATTAGGTAATATGGGTTTTTTTTCATCATTTGACTAAATACACGTTGACTTCCCTTAATGACCCTATATGCACGTTACGGTCCTGTAGGTTTTTAATTCTTCATTATTCAAATGTGGGGTTTTTTTTTTCTTTATTTGATTAATTACACGTTGACTATTAGTAAGCTTTTATTCATGTTATGCTCTCCCAGAATTTTTTTTATTCTTTAATTACAAGTTGATTTTTACCATTGATGGTCATTATCATAATGACATATAAATTACGGTAATAATATATGTAAAGATTATTTTTTAGTCTTAAAATTTTTCTCAAATAGATTTTTTTTTCATTTATGATTTTTTTGTACACATAAGTTGCACATAACTATTCAGTTTTCTAACTCCAAAAAGAGCAAAAAAGTTAAAAAATAATCATGTCCATTACTATAATAATATATAAATTATGGTATTGCACAATAATGACATATAAATTACAGTAATGAACAATCTAAATTATGGTATATTATAAGTTTTACATATTGTCATATTCATTGTAACAATGAAATTTTGTCATTATCAAGTTTTTGAAATTTGTATGTTGTCATTAATATAATTATATTTATCAAGTTTTGATTTATATTTATTCTTTATTAGGATTATAGTTTTCACTACAATAATGAAAACTATTTGACAAGTTATCAAATAATTTTTTTTGGTGCAATGAAAACCGGTAGTTTTCCAATTTTTTTTAAACTATTTTTGTGTTTGTATTTTGAGTTTCCGATTTGGTTCTATCAATGAAGCTTTTTTTCTTTCTCTTTTTTTTTTTTTTTTTTTTTTTTTGAAGACAATGAAGCATTTACGCATTAATTGATCCTTTCCCCCCCCCCCCCCCCCCCCCCCCCCCCCCTCCCCTTTTTAACTCTTATCCGATACAATTGATAATTCATTATGCTGGGGTCGTGTAAAGTCTTCTTTTTTCCTTTATATGCTAATCATCTTTAATCATCGTTCTTTTCTTGATAACAATTAAATTATTTTGACCTAAAAAATGTAAAATTCTCATATATAATTGCTTGTTTTCTTTTTTTTTTTTGTTTTTTTTTTACTCTACTCAATACAATTATGGATTCATTATGGAGATAAATTATGTAACACCCGCCTGTTTTATGTAACAGACCACGTTAAGTTAGTAACGTTGTTAAGAAATTTTATTAATAAATTACGTTATATGATAAGATATATGATGTACATATTATTAACTTTTTATGTCAAGTTTTGTGACAGGTGACGATCGCTTGGAATCGTTGTGCTCAAGTGTTCATGACTATTTTAAATGTATGTTTATTTATGATGCAATGATATATGAATATTTTATTTTATGGCATTTACAGACAGTTCGGTAGGCCGAACTTTTAAGATCGACAGGCCGAACATTCTGCCTGAGATCGGCAGGCCGAATAACCCCATCGGCAAGCCGAACTTGTGGAACCGGCAGGCCGAAGGGGAAAAATTGACAGGGCAAATATGGCTGACGAGCAGTCAGCAGAAATCTCTCCAAAATTATGGCTAAGTTAATTACGTTAAATGGATGATTTAATATGATTAAATGGCATAATAAAGGATTGTTTTTTGTCAGTTAGGGAAATTAAAGGGGTTTGACTTTGTATTTATTTGTATTATTTTAAGAGGTTTCCTATTTTTAGAAGGTAAATTATGGTAAAATTGATGATTTGTTTGACCTTCCTTTTCTTTATCTCCTTTGTCCACGACAATAGCTCCTCAATAGTCAGAAAATTCTGACTTAATGAAGGGAATTGAATTCCCATCAATTATGTTTATTACGTTAAAAATTTTAACGTTTTCTTTTTCATTATTTTCTCTCCTTCTCACGTTTTTCTCTCTCAAGATTCTGAGACAATTGTTTCTCTCTTCCTCTTCTCTTCTCCACGCAATTCACTTTCTTCTCTCTCAAAATTTTCTGCAAGAAAATTGTAAGAAAAGTCTTATTTCGTTGTTTAAAATTCAAGGATTTTGAGAAGATATTTCCAGGTATGAATTCGGTTTTTCTGGTATTTTTAAAAAGAAATTCTTCTCCTCGTTTTGTCTACAATATCTTTCTATAGGTATTGTGTTTTGTCTCAAATTTTTAAATGTGATGTTATGCATATATGTTATATGGTGTTTTCTAATTTTATGTCATATGAATGTTTTATGAAAAATGAATATTTCTGTCTTCTACCCTTTACAGTAAAATGTTACTGTTTAATTTTGAAGTATGAAAAATGTAATGATTATTCAAGAGGTAAAAGAATGATGATTTCATGAAAAGTTGTTAAGAATATGCATATGTATGTATGATGAATGTATTTCATGTTAAGAAATTTTTATGAGATGATAATGAGAAAACTGTTTTAATAATGCTATCTCTAGATTTTGTTATGAAATGTTATATATATATATATATATATATATATATTTAAATGATTTTATGATAATGAAATGATTTTATGCATGAAAATAAGATGTTTGTATGAATTATTAAATGAAAGTATATGCGTTTTAAATTATTAGAAAACGTTTTTTTTTAGATTTTCATAATTGTCATGTATGGTTTGTTTTGTTTTACAAGCTTAAGGTAATTTTTTATAATTAAAGAAAAATCATAATAACATGTTTATGTGATGACAATGTTTATGGTTATAAATTATTGATTGTAATGAATGAGATGAAAATATATATGTGATGATAATTTCATGTTTTTATGATGATGGTTATGGATTATGGGATGAATGTATATGAATGAATGTTATATGCATGGATGTTCTATGATACGTATTAATGTTATTGCATCTTTAAATGGATAATGACACGAACACTCAAGGAACGAGCACTACGAGACCGCGGCGTCGTCACCAAGAGCATTTTTAAGGTTAAGTAAGCTAGTGATAAGGTAAGTACATTCTCAGTAGCAACATGACTCGTTTTACAAGGTTTGATGATATGTTCGCAATGATATTATGATAATTTTATGGTTGTTTTTCCTTCAAGGATTTCTTATGATAGATTTTTATGATTTAAAGTTATGCATGTATGATGATGACATGTTTCAAAGCATGAAAATTGTATATATATGTATCACCTAATAAGTGTTGCATACCAATGTTATGAAATGATATGTTATGATGTCATGTTTGGTTTGGGATTAGCTACCCTTCTCCTCTCATGACGGCGCGCCTATGATGATGTTTATGGTGCAACACTTGGGCCCTTAAGATAAAAATGGAATAAGTTTTAAAATAGTCAACGTAATGAAAGATATGTTTCTATGAAATTGTGCTTAAGGCACTTTTATGATATGATGATGATATGAAATGTTTTAAATTGTAAGAATTATATGTACTTACTAAGCATTAGCTTAACCAAGTTTTATGTCATGTTGTAGATAAGGGTAAGAAAATCATGGACTAGGCGGAGGACATGGGAAGGCGTGTGAGCATTATACACGATGAATTGTAACCGGAAGCACACCAAGAAGAACGTTTTTATGATTTAATCAAGATATATATTTTGAACATATTTTTGTATTAAGTCTTAAGAATACTTATATTATGGTTTTATAAGATATTTTATCATTTTTTTATGAATTATGAACTTCCGCAACCTTTTATGAAAAGTTGGTTTGTTTTTAAAATTTAAGTTTTCCAAGGGAATTGGTCTCGGACGGCCTGCCGAACTTTTTGGCCGGCCTGCCAAAGACTGAAAGTTTGGCCTGCCGATCGTGCTTTTCGGCCTGCCGAACGTGGATAAGTTTTTGGTCTGAAATGCAAAGCCTCTACCGGCCTACCGATTAAGGGAACTCTGGCTTGCGGATCATGTTCGGCCTGCCGAAGTCCCAAGTTCGGCCTGCCGAACTGTGGGAGTAAATGAGTTTTAAACGATTTGATGTTAATGAGTTATGTTGTGATATTTTTATAAGTCCTGATTTTACAATTTGGTATACCTATATTATTAAATAAGTTCATGATTAACTTAAGTATAATTGAATAAATTATGGTATGGAATAAGTTATACAATGTTATTCTAAACAATGTTAAGACATTAAAAAAAAAAACATACGAATTGATCCTGGTAATGTATGTTTAACTCCGTTTACATTTAAAAGTACCGTATAAGTTTTGTAATTATGTTTGTGTTTAAGTTAAACAAGTATGTATGTATTTATGTAACGACATCTGTGACGCCCGAATTAAGGGGCGTTACAAATTATTTCTTATACTTTTGACTCAAGGCTATGTTGGTCTTTATATGTAACATAGTAAACAGTATTGTAATTTAAAAACTTTATGGACAGTTTTAGATTCAAGGTCTTATAGTTAGACCCTTATGTAAATGACCCAACAAAAAATCCACCAAGTTTACAGGTCGTTTGGGATTTGGGTGAAATTTTATGTAACCTGTTTTAGATATGGAACAATGAGTATTGTTAGAGACCCCAGTTGTGCTTACAATTTTTTAATATCAAAATACAATACAGTGTTTAGGCGTAGTGATGAAGCAAAAAAAATTGTTTAGAGGGGCTTTCGTTAAATAAAAAATTTAGAGAAAATTACATGTTATGTCATACTTTTAAAAGTTGTGTTTATTTATACTACACTTGAAAAAAGTTATATCATATTATTATTTACGTTACATATTAAGTTGTGTCAAAAATAAATGTGTGGCATTTATAAAAAGTAGATCTTAGAACATGACATTTGTGAAAACTCTCCAAAATTTTAAACTGAATTAATAGTGTAATAATTACTTAAAATCCTATAACATTTTTTCTCAATATGTGTTTTTTATTGGTCGGTAGATATATATATTTCCTTTAAATATATAAACTTAAGTACTATTGTATGATCATTTTTTATTTAGATTTTTTTTGTTATTATGTATACAATATGAAATAATGAGGTATAATGAAAAGTAAAAGCTAAGAGTGTAAATAAGATTGTAAATAAAAATTTTAAAACTATTTGCTTAAATTTAAAATTATGAAGAATTAGGTGGGGAAATTACATAAAATGAAGAGAAAATTATAAATTTTGAAAATTAATAATAGGATCTTTCTTTGCTATTAAAACCATTTAGGGAGGCTAAAATGAGGGAAAAAAAGAGAAGAAATAGTACAAATTTTTATAAAAATGAAAGTGAACATAATTGGGGGACTTGGGCCAGAGGGAGTTGAGTCTAGAAACTTTAAAAATATGCTACATTTTTGAACTGTAGATTGAAATATGCCATATAGAAAAAACTGTTTGAAAATTTACTACAAGCCACTTGTTTTTTTTGATGATTTTACTCTTGTTTGATTCTTTTGAATGGCATATAGTGTAAAAGTTTTTTTGCAAGTGGTAAAAGTCATTTAACTATTCAAAAACATGGCAGTGGACATAAATATCTCCTTGAGCCCCCATTGAGCCCAAGCTTTCTTCGTCACCGTTTGGGAGAATGGTTCAATGGTTTTGATTCTTAAACTATTTTTAGTTTAAAACACTGTAACATGTGAGAGTTTTAACGTTGTAGTTGTTTTTTATTTTACATTATAGCCGCTAAGAGCTTTACATTGTGAACGATTCAAGTAGATTGTTTAGAAATTATTACATCAATTACTACTATTAAAAGAAAGATTGTATCTGCTCACCACCCTAACACTCCTCGTACAAGTATTTTCTACAATTTTTGCTTTGAATTTCCTTTTTGTTTTTATCTAGGAGAATGCATTATGCATACAACATTCAAGAAAACAAAAAGTCACCGTATGTACGCCTGTTTATCATCGTCTACATATCATCTTCGAATGATAAATTGGGATTTAGGTCGTAGTATTCACATTTGCTTTCTTTTTCTTTTCCTTTTTCTTTTTCTTTTTTTTTTCCTTTATTGAATTTGTTTAATATCATTAGATAGGCTCTCTTGCTCATGGCTAACACTGAAAGCAGATGTCAACGAAACAATTTTATATTTCATTTTATTTTTATTTTTATTTTTATTTTTATTTTTTATTTTTGGTGGAATCAACGAAACAATATCGCGAGTCACTAAATAATGACTTGCTTGCCTTCAAATGGCATTTTAAAAACAAGATTACGTTGCGGACTTGACCAAAAGCCTTGTTTGTTTATGTTTTCGTTATTATTTATGTTGTTGTACCAATGGAATTTCGGTACTTGTTATTGTTTGTTGAGAGGCTGGCTAGAGTAAAGTCCAACGACCATTATATTCAAAAGTACTGGTTTTCTTTTTCTTTTTGCCTCAACAACCAGTTTGAAAAAAATAAGGTTTGGAGAAATTTTTTTGTGTCAATTAGAATGTCCAAACCTTTCTTGCTCATTCATATGCAATAGAAAATATAATCTTTTTTTTTTTAATGTGCATGTGATCACAAAGGAAATATTGCTTTTACAAAACAATTCATCTTGCAAATCAGCTACTAGTAAAATAATCGTTTGTTGGAGTACAAAAACTTGTTGCATTAGACAAGGAATAATTTCACCTTAATTAGTGACAATGTGATTGATTAAGAAATGCGATCGACAATGAAAATGATCAGATTGATTATAGCTATTTATAAAAATTGGCCACTTGAGATAAACTTTGTTATTTAAAGAGCAATGTTATATGGAATTATTGGTGAGAGTCTCACAAACTAACAAAAGGTGGCTCTCATAACTTATATCACAAAAAAAGATCTGATTTCTTCTTTTTTTATGATGCTTAGCAGTGACAATGATAGAAAATTTGTTTAGAGGGGCTTGAGTTAAATAAAAAAAATTAAAACTGAATTAATAGTTTGATAAACACTTGAAATCCTATAACATTTTTTCTTAGTATTTGTTTTTTTATTGGTCTATAGATATATTTTTATTTTTCTTTAAATATATAAATTTAAATAGTATTGTATGATATTTTTATCTAGATTTTATTTTTGAAATTATGTGTACAAGAAAAAATATGAAATAATAAAGCATAATGACGAAAAGTAAAAATCAAGAGTGGAAATGAAATTTTAAATCTATTTTCATCTAATTTTAAATCTATTTTAAATAATAGATTTAAAATTTTAATCTTATTTTTATCTAATTTTCATCTTAATAATAGGACCGTTGTTTGCAATTAAAAAGATCTAGGGGTTAAATAAAAAAATAGAAGAAATAATACAAATTTTATAAAATTAAAAAGTACTTTTTAAGAAATAATACTAAGCATCATTTTACATTTTAGGTATATAATCTTCCTTGCAAGAGAAAGTGCAACTCATTTTTCTTCCCAAAGAAAAGAAACTGTTCTTTTTTTCTTATTTCTTTTCCGAGGAAGGACACCAATTGTTTCTCACATGCTAAACCTTACAGCCAAAGACCAAAAGCAAAAAAATTTGTAAAATGTTTCGAATGTGAAATTGAACACATTACACTAGTCAAATAGCAATATAACTAGGTAATATACCTACCATTTCTTGGGAACAAACAAAAGTCTAAATTGGTGTGCCTAATTCCAAAGACTATTAGTTGCCAAAAAAAGAAACTAACATTGGTTATTAGTATTATTATTATTAATTATTATTCATAGCATCATATGCTACACAAGTGCAATAATTAGCATTACAAAACAAGAAAACGAGACCAACTACACTACAAAATGTCCCTATATTAATTTTATTAACCTATAATAAAACCACTTGTTTTCTAAAAGAAAAAAATTACAGAAAAACTACCTTTTCTAATTTAATCATTTTCAAGGAAACTATACTACTTTTATTTTATTTTTCTGTTTGGTACATAAGTCCGATCATTGCATATCCCTTGAATGTGATCTCTGCACCAATAACAACCAAACAAATTAACAACACAGAAAATAAAAGAACCACTTTTATAATAATATAATTGGTTAGGAAAAATATTTCATTTTTCTCTTGGGATTAATTCCAAATTTCCCCTTGAACAATAGCCTTTGTAACACTTTGTCATCCGAATTTCAAAACGAAATATTTGTTCCTCCTGAAGTATAAACTATCAACAAAAATAGTTCTTCTGTTAGAATTTTAAAGGCAAATTGACAAATAATTTTAAAATTAAGGGTATTTTGATAATCTTAGTTATAAAAACAACAAAAAAATTAAAACTATCATAAAAAATAGTCTTTATTGATGATTAAAAATAAAAAATAATAAAAAACTTACTACTCTCCAGATTCCTCTTTTTTTCGATAGACCGAAATTTCTTTAAAATTTTATTTACTTTTTTTCACACTCAAAAAATATTTTAAAATTTTAAAAGGTATAAATACCAACAAAACCTTCAAAAATATGAAAGAAATTTTATTAATACTGTCAGAGTTTTTTTCTCTCTTTGAAGTGTTATCTTTTGTTATATTGAATATATTTATGTTATATTCTTTTTCATTTCACTATTATATATAACTTTTAAAATTTTAAAATACTTTTTAGTTGTGAAAAAATAAAATTTTGAAGAAAATTTTGGTATATCAAAAAAGAAGGATTCCAAACATATAATAGTCTTAATTTATTTTTTGTTTTTAATTATTAATAAAGACTATTTTTATTATAGTTTTAATTTTCTGCTTTTTTTATAACAAGAATTACCATAATCATTTATCAATTTTCTTTTAGAATTCTAACAAAAGGACTATTTTGTTAACAATCCATGCTTCAGGGGAAACTTACGTTTTGAAGTTTAGGGGACAAAGTGTCACAAAGGCTATAATTTAAAGGGAATTTTTGTAATTAATTCTTTCTCTTATATATGTTAGGTCATTCACTGTTTGAAGGTTTTAATTTTTTTGTACAAAATCTCATCGTTAATGCATGGGCCCGTGAACTAAATCTCTTAGTTGTTCTCTGCGTGCTTCCATGCTCTGTATTGGCATCCATGCAGTCCTTGTGCTGTGAACTAATTTAAGGAGAATTAAACGTATTATTTGGAATATTATTGTATGGTACTATCTGTCTTTTTTCTTATTTAACTTCCTCAATTCTGATTCGTTTCCATCAAATAATTCAGCGAAAGAGATATTCTAACACATTTTTGCAAACTCCAAAATAATTTGGACCATAGCGCGAATCTAACAACTTTAGTAGTTCACAAAACGCTACTATCTAGCCTTCTCTCCTATTTCTGGGCAATCGACGGGGATGGCGTTTGTTGAAACATAATCTTCTCATCTATACACACACATGTATACGTGTGTGTGTGTATATATATATATTTGTGTGCATCTTCACTTATCAATCAAAATTAAATGAGCTTATTAGTCCAAACCTAAACCGGCCTAGCTAGTTGCAAAAGTTGCTCCGTTTTAGAATGTATTGCCCAACAATTCATTTATCCATTCGTGCTTCTTGAGAAACACTCCAAAAATTTAGCCACCCAAATATATATATATATAAGAAAAACTTTTTGAAAAACTCCACGCAATGTTAGAAGGGATCAGCATTATAATCTGCACATTTAGTAAAGAAATTTACTGGTAACAATTTGAAGAAAGAAACAAAAGATTTTGACTCAATTAATTCTGTGTAAAGCTTGTCTTCTTCCTTTTTTTTTTTAATCATTATTGTTATCCTTTTTGTTGTCGTTGATGATGGTGTAGAAGGGAAATCTGAAAGTAATACATTGTTAAATAAATAAGGACGATGTGATAATATTGTGGGGTGGGAAATTGGTTTTAACAAAACAACGGACAAAAGGAACTGACCCTTAACGGACAAAATGAGGGAGAGAAAGGACGCGGACAAATGAAACTTCAAGAATCTTTTTTTTTTTTTTTTTAAATAAAGTTATTGAAACGTTGGTGGTACAATACATACAATATGGCGTGTGGGACCTCCCTCACGACCCATTCCTCCTATTATTTCTCAAACCCTATAGTGTTCATTTAATATTCGTTTAGTATTCACACATTTTCTTTTAAAATATACAAGTAAATAAATAAATAAATAATACATAAATAGTTAGTGTGTTTATGTCATGGGCGAAAAATCAAAGTAGGTCGATAGTCGCTTTAGAGAAAAGCGCACACCATTTTCCCTTCTGTCTACAAAACCCCCCCTAACTCTACTTCTCTTCCTCACTCTTCTGTCTCTCTCTCTCTCTTTTTCTCTCTCTACATCTACACTTATTTTTCACATCAATATTGTTCATTGCGTTCTCATAATTCCACCACCAGAACTGCATTGCTACAAAAAACATGACAGAGACCAAAAATAACTCATCAGAACCCGAGAGCACCACCAGCAGTAACCCCTCTTCATCATCGTCGTCGTTATCAATTCCATCAACATCTTCTGGAATGCTCGAGAAGGTGGAGAAGAAGAAGGGAAGCTCGCTGAAGAGGGGGAGAGAGAACCAGAGGGAGTGCAGCGGCAAAGATGGCCAGGCCGTTATGTACCGGGGAGTACGGATGCGGAGCTGGGGGAAGTGGGTGTCGGAAATCCGGGAGCCCAGGAAGAAGTCAAGAATTTGGCTCGGAACCTTCTCGAACCCCGAGATGGCCGCCCGCGCCCATGACGTCGCCGCCCTCACCATCAAGGGCGCCTCCGCCATCCTCAATTTCCCTGAACTCGCCCACTCCCTTCCCCGCCCTGCCTCATTCGCTCCTCGTGATATTCAAGCCGCCGCCGCCAAAGCCGCCGCCTTGGCTGACGTAGACTTAACCACCACGTCATCACCGTCTCCGTCTTCTTCTTCTTCGTCTTTGTCATCGTCATCGTCGTCGTCTAATAATAATTCGGAGGATCAGTCCGAGGAATATTTGGGGGAGATTGTTCAGCTGCCGAACATAGAAGGGACTACGTTTGACGCGGCCGAGTCGGGGAGCGAGTTCATGTTGGTTGACTCGGTCGACAGTTGGGTTTACCCGCCTTTGGAAGTTGAGCTGGGAGTTGCTGGTGAATTTTATGGTGAGTTTTTGTTTGATCAGATTTTGGCTGCTGAGACCAATTTGATCATTCCCAGCGACACAAGTTCTGTACTTGAAGGTCTCGTATTGTGGACTAATTGAAAATATTGCTTATAATTGGGGTGTGTGTGCTTTTCTTTTCTTTTCTTCTCTTTTTGTTCTTCTCATCATCTGATCATTAATCTATAGCTAGCCCCTTGATTGATAAATACATGTCATAATGATGAATTATAAATTCAGTGCATAATATTTAGCACTAGTACATTTATTTCGTTTCTTCCTTTTTATTCCTTTAATTTGTAATGAATTGTTGCTAACTTGTTGAATGTTGTAAATCATATCTAATGAGTGTATAAACCTTGTTGAAAGTATATAGTTGAAACTAAAATACTGTAATATATGAGAATTATATATTATAGCATATTTTTTTTATACTATAATTAAAACTAATAAAAACTAATAAGATGGACGTTGCCAAACAAACATGTCACTGTTAGTAAAGGTCGATTTATATAATTTAGCAGCACTCAAAGCCAAAAAAAAGCAGAAAAGATAAATAGTAGGGTAGGCACATGGTCAAGCTCGTTTTATGTGACAATAATAGCTTACAACTTGCAAACGATCACTTGTGTCTTGTGGTTGTCCCATCTTTTGAGTCATTTATTTGCTCAATTTTTAGTTGCGCATATGGCTTTTTTGTGTCCTTGTGGCTGTTGAATAAGCAAGGAATCCTAGCTACCCCTTAAAAAAAAAAGAAATAAACAAACAAAAAATTGGAACCCGTGGATTTGAGCTCATATATATGTATATAAAAATCTATGTACCCACATGTATAGTGTATAGCGCCACTGGTTCTAGTAATATCCCCAAGAAAAAGAAAAATACGGAAAGAAAAGCTTGGCTAATATTGTGGGCTCTGCAAGTTTTATCTCACATTGCCTTTCCAAGTGGATTCCACTTGTGAACTTAATCAATCTCTTCAATTCTTACTTACCCAAAAAAAAAAAAAAAAAAACTAGTAATATGAGAAATCTTACGTACGCAAACCGAATTGCTTATTTTTTTACCTAGTTAAAAAATTATTGCGTAATTATTACCATAATTATGACGTTAACCCTTTCCAAAAAGGAATAATTATGATGTTAATCATTGTCGCGTTTTTCATTTTTAATCGTTTCTTCGGCCAGCATGGTTCCATTGTATGAAAGCGAAATTGCAAAACGAACCGTTGGAACAATAAAAAGAAATTCAAATATAGTCGTCGTATTATTTGTGTACCGTTGGAGTACTTCCAATACAAGTGACTCCATATGCATATACGTGAGGACAATACAAAGTGGGACAAATCGTACCACCTTGAATGCCATTTGGATCGAGAACTTTCCAAGGGAAAAGATAAAGCCAACCCCCATTTGCCCATGTTTCTCACCGAACACTTTTAAATGTCTCCTTCAACATAGGTTTTGGCTAAGTATTGTCCAAATGTAACATTTTCATTCATACTTTAAAAATCATGATTGCTTTTTTCTTTGGACATGGTCCAAATTATTATCATTTTTTATTTCGAACTATACTAGCTAATACATATTATATGATTTATATTCCAATGAAAAGACTAAAAAAAATTAACATATTGTCGAAAGTTAAACAAACCCCATTGTAAAATCCAAGCAGTTAAGCCATTTTCTCCAATGAAAAACGAAATAAAAAGAAACGTGTTGCTTAATCAACACTTTTTTTTTTCTCCTTTGTGTGTTTTCTTGTTTTAAACCAATGAAAAAGGTAGTTGTTTTTTGTTTTCACTTGTCAACTTTCCATGTTATCGTTAGCACGTTGTCGTGATACTTTTATCTTTCTATTTTGCTTTGTCAATATTCGGATCAAAATGTTCAATTACCCACTATCATGTGTTTTTGAACACAAGTAATTGTCCAATACGATGGTGATGCCATACACGCTCTGGTGCATGACTAGCCAAAGCATCTCTTTTTTTTTTTTTTTTTTTTTTAAGTCAAGAAGATAATATCAACTTGCAGGTATATATTAAACGAAAGTTAAATATAGAAGGTCGGTGATTCTTATTTTGAAGAAATCAGAATTTGAAATCTTCTAATTATAGTTGACATAAGCTTTTTTTTTAATATTAAAAAATGTCACACCACATGCGACCATACCAAACACATTTTTAAGTGGAAAATCTGTTCCACATATGCACACCCATTTTTTCCCAATTCTAAATCTTAATTGTATATTTCGTTTATTAAGGGTTATAAGTTATAATCTACAGTAATTTTAGATCGAGCTACCTCCATATTAAGGATAGAATTCATACTCAAACTCCAAATTAACGATAAATATACACATATACATGCAGGGAAGCACTTTCATCCATACAAAAATCTCTTCAACCATAAAGCATACGGCCGGACGTATCTTTAGTATCGAAGAACACAAATAAGATATCTCACCTGTTCAGTCAAATCTTAAAATTTCTATATATAAGAAGATGGAGAGATTTGAACAACAAGTGTTAGAATTAGATGTAACTATCTGGCATAAATCGGTTCCTACATCAAATCGACCGTTTGGGACAATATGAGGTCTAATACCAAACTCAAATATTTAATTTGCATTTGGATAACCTTAGACATTAACAAAGAGATTAAAAAAAAAGTCTTCTGGCCAATTTACTTGTAAGAATGTTCAATTATTGGTACAAATCCAACTGCAGTACTACTCATGGTCTAGAGAATTTAGACCTAGCTCCTTGCTTACATATTTTACAAAACAAGCTAGGTGCCCTATCTATAAAGCACTGAATCACAACCACACTCCAAGTCTTCTTTGTTTCTTTATACATCCAGAAAAGGGGAAAAAAAAAAACTCTAGTGGGTTCGCTGTTTCTTGGTATTAATTTAGGTTGTGTTCGTGTCGATCAAAATTTTTGTGTCGGGTTTGAGTCAATCCATATGCCACTCATTTAATGAAAATGTATGTTAAAACTTTAAAGAAACAGTTGTTTTGATTTCTTTTGTTTTGTGTCATTGCTGCTCCAAATTCTTCTAGCATATATTATATTAAGTGCAGCGTTATGGTAGTGCATTTTGTAATTACTAGTATTATGATAATACTTGTGATGATTGTAGTAACACTAAAGAAAATAATCAAAATCAATGCTTCTTTATCGCCTTTTTTTTTTCTAATGCTATAAAAAATTTAACCCAATAATATACATTGCGAATGTGTATGTTAGATAAACAATCAATTTCATGAACTATAGGGCTAAAGTATATGGGTTTACCTTTGGACGACAGTGACGCATTATTGCTTGTATACTTTTAAATACTTTTGTAGACAGTGACGCATTACACACTTATTTCGACAATTCTAACAACTTTTTTTGGGGGTGTTATGTTGGCCACGTATGTCAGATGTTGTTTCCAAAGACAAAATTTGCAGCTGGGTAAGTGTGACAGTTCAGAATTTGTTACCACGAATTACATGCCTTTTGTAGCACTGTACTATTTATCAAAATAGGTTGATTCGAGACCCACATTAATGTCGATCAAACCATTGATGCATTGCAATCACATATAATGGATCTCTTTTCAAGTTTTCAGTGATAATCTTTATCAAAATTTACAAACGACTTTATTTCAGACAAAAAGAAAAGAAAAATACATAAAAGGCATTAAAAATCAAAAGATACATAGAATATTTATTTTTGTTCAGGGGACTAATCATAATGATGATCAATTATTAATTTAATAATTAACTATCTTGATGACAAATGATGGCAGTTTAATTGGTTGTAAGTCTCTCCATCTCAACCATCGATTGAGGGTTCGAGTGACACTTATCCTCATTCAAATGTTTATGGCATTTCCCCTCTCCTTGTATCAAAAAAAAAAAAAAATTTAACCATCTTGATATATATTGAAAGTGTCTCATTAATGAGGACTGTAGTAATTGTTCTTCATTTCTCATTAATAAGGACTGTAGCAATTGCTCTTCATGTTGAAATCACAAATTTTAACCAGCAGGTTAAATTTTAACACTAGTTCGTCCCATTCCGTTTATTGTCTTCAAGTCAGCCCTTTTTTCGTTTCTATTATATCCAACATATATAAAAGAGTGCATATGACGTGCACTATTCATTCTTTAGTGTCTAAAACGCTTGCGTTTTGTTCTCTTTTTTTTTTTTTTTGCTTTATTTTCTTTTTTATTATTATTTTTTGGAACTTTTATCTTTTACCATTTTTCTTCGCTTTTCTTTTACTATTTTCCTTCCATTTGAATACTATTTTAACTCCGCCATTTTAGGGTCTTACCTAATTTTTAATCTATTTATTTTCCATTGTCTCTTCCGAATGATGGTTTACTTATACTTAATCTTTTTATTTTTTAAGTGCTTTATCCTTTTTTTTATCTTTATTTCTTTTTATAGTGTATTTGGCAAACCCAGTTTCAATTAGAGAAATGAGTTCAAAAACTGTAACATGTAAAAGCTTTATATTATAGCTGCTTTTTGTTTTATACTATAGCAATTAAGAGTTTTATATTGCAGACAGTTCAAATTGGTGAATTCAAACCGATATGCCAAACGAAAGGTTATTTCACTTTTTTCTTTTTTCTATCTTTTTTTGGTTCTATTTGTAAACTGTAATCTTTTACCCCTAATATTCTCCTACGTTTTTTTGTTTATGTTCGTCTTTCATTTTCTCTATTTTAACTTTATTGATCTCTATTATAGATTTTTTAAACCAACAATCTTAACTCTCATTATGAAATAATATTCTTGTTGTGATCAATTTTAACTTTTATTATGATAATTTTTTTCTTTCATTTCATGGTCAAATATACGCACCTGTGCATGTGTCAATGTTTTTTGATTTCTTTAAATTAAAAAACTAAATCCAATTTTACTCAGTTAATGAAATAGCAGTTGTGATTCTTTAATTAATAAAATATCTACTTTCATACAACATCTCACACAATAATCAGAGATGAGAATTTTAAAAAGATGAAGTAAAAACAAATCAGCTATAAAAATATTTTAAAAGAAAAAAAAAACATATTTCATTAAAAAAAGATTATTCACAAGTCTAATATATTTTTCTTTTGAAGAATATATATTTTTTCTCTAGCCTATGACACGTGTACACATGCTATATTTTGTTTAAAAGTAAAATATTCATTAGTTGAGCGATATAAACAATATATTTTTAATAAATCTTGAGACAATTAGACCTTGAAAAATGAATATCAATAGCCAAAATAAAACAATTACATACTTTAGGGATTATTTGTATAGCTTTTTATTCTTATTCATGATCTACGTTACAAAAAACTTTCCTTATTTATGCAGCTACCTCAACTAGGAATTATTAAATACTTGAATAATATAGCATTCACTAGTTGAGGATTGGAATCATCTTGGTCACATGCATGATGAAGTCAGCATCATGTGAAACCCATGGCCGGCCTTGTGTTATTTATTTATTTATTTGTGGCGAAGTTGAAATACATAAATTAATCTTTTTATATTGACAAGATTGATTATTAATTAAGTATATGATCAATTTATGATCTGCAGCTTGGCGATCTTAATTTTAAACTGTATTTTTGTCCTGTTATCCTTACTTCTTACGTACGTAATAAGAAACAAGACTTTTTTTTTGCCCATGTTGACAAAAGTGACGAGAATATTAAATGAAATTATTGAAAGAAGCAGAATAGATTAATATTTAATCATCCCATTATCAGTAACTTGCAGCATCGTATTTTTTTTATTATTTATTCTCTTTCAGAATATCACTTTTTTAAGGATCAGTTTCCGTTGACAGGTTTTTGTTATTACGTGTAGTGATAAATTATTATTATTATTTTTTGCACTGTATTGATTCATGTCATTCTCTTGTTTTTATTGGAGACACATGTTCCAATTAACGAAGGTCAACATCTTGGTTTGCTCCCATGATCAGAAGGTCAAATGTCTGTCTTTTTTTTTTTTTTTTTCCTTTTCCTTTTCATGTTATTCTATGATCCGAATATTACACCATTTCAAAGAATATATATATATATATATATATATATATATATGTATATTCCTAGAGAAAGAGAGAGATAGTTAATAATTAATTTTGGATAAAAAGAAATCCAAGTTCATATATCAATCAATTAATTAGTTGATCATTTTATATTATCTAAAAGAAAAAAAAATGGAATAGAATTTATAGTTGATAGGTAAATATACGCTCCTTCCCACTCCCTCTCTATCCAGTATATCCAGTATCCACTCACAATTAAGCAGAAGGTTCATTGTGTTATGGTCAATTACCTTTTGTTTATTTCCCACAGGTATATATCTATACATTCAAGTTTCGACCGATTTGTGATGTCTCATCATTGCAGTCAGTCCCACTGATTCTTCCCTCTTCGCTGGCTTAGTGTTCTTAATAATTCTACCAATTAATATTCCAAGGGAACATTATAGCTGATTTGTTGGGTAAAAATAGTTTATTCAAATATGAACACAAGTATCTACAAGAATTCTTAAAACTTTTTTTTAGTTAAAGCTAGATCTATATTTTTGCAACGATTGAGCATCATTGGCGGCATTCATTGATCAGTCCATTTTGACGCACGTGTGTGTCTTTCAGAAGACATTAAAGTTGGAAGAAACAGTAGCTACAGTGACAAACTGTTAATTAGTCAGTGTATAAGTAACTCCCATAACAAATAATATATATATGTATATATATTGAAATAATGTAGTCGTTTGCTTTGCATTGTTACATTTGTTTCTTTTTTGGTAAGAAAAAAAGAATCGATGGTATCCTCGCACTCTTGTAGAATGAATATGCGGCTCTCGCTTACGGTAATAGTGAGATCATCTATGGAATGACAGAAGACCCTATTCTTGGGCTTTCATCATTTAACACACTATGAGCTTCAAGAGTTTAAATTAGAGGCATAGTCTATGCTACCAACTGATGGGCCAGACTTTTTGTGTTCGGCAACACTTGAATCCATGACTTGGTAGAAACAAACCTCTCAATAGCCTCCTTTACCACTATGCTACCACCATTAGTGGTTGCTATACTTTTTTTAGACTTTTTCACATTGTTTTGTATATTTTACAGTAACAATGAGACCATCGATGGAATGATAAAGAACCCTGTCCTTGAGCCTTCATCATTTAATGAACCATGAGCTTCAAGAGTTTATATTGGAGGCATGGTTTATGCTACCAACTGATAGGCCAGACTTTTTGTTCACCACTATGCTAACACCACTAGTGGTTGTTACACTTTTTTTAGACTTTTTCACATTGTTATTTATATCTTACGGTAAGAGTGAGACTCTCAATGGAATGATAATAGACCCTGTCCTTAGGCCTATCATTTAATGAACCATGAACTTTAAGAGTTTATATTGGAAGCATAGTTTATACTACCAACTGATAGGTTAGACTTTTTACATTCGGCAGCACTCAAACCCAGAAACAAAGTCTTCAGATAGGTTCCTTTACCACTATGCCAACACGATTGGTCGTTGCTACACTTTGCACATTGTTATTTATATTTACCATGGGGCTGTGCTCCACCTAGCGCTCATCGCCTAAGGGATAAGACGTCTTGTTTTTAATCAGGTGGTTGTGGGTTCAATTCCTCCTGGGCGTGATCTTTGGTCCATTTTTTGGTCTTTTTGCATAATCTCTCTTCCTTTTGTTCCAACCCCTACTTATAGGGCCTATATATATATATATATATATATCCTTTTAGTTAAACATGGAGACCCTACGCTTGGAATAAGAGAAAACCAATGAACATGCAATTCCATCAAGCTCAACATAGAAAGTGGTTTACTAGCTTGGGTGCATGCCTCACGTTTTGTATGTACCATGTTCTTAAAGTAGAGAAAGGAAAGGAACATAGTGCTTTAAAGATGAAATGGGCTTTGAATCTTTTCGGAATATACTTAATTATGAGAAGAAAGAAAAAGATAGCAAGAGGATGGCCAATCATTTATTGTCATACAGTTTTTCCTCTGTTAGGTGATCCTAAAAGTAATATTTTCCCACGTGATTCTCAAGTACCAAGTCCCTATTTCCTATGTGCTTTACTTTATTCGTTAAGCACCTTAGATTGTGACTTTCTTATCATATCGCAATTATTGTTTTCATCTCAGAAAACCATGCTCTTCTTCCCCTTTTAAATCCCAAAAATCAAATTATGGACTCTGAAAAGAGAAAACATATATTGTTTCTCTTATTTTATAAAAGTCATGCAATTGTGTAAGCAATAATATCACATCAATACTGCTGTTGTCATAACTTATATATAGGAATTTCGAATTCGGTGAATGCAATTTTGCTTTATTGATGGAGCATATGTTTTAGCCGTTGAATTAAAATTTTAACTGTTTAATTTGTAATTGGAAATAGTTATGTGTCGTGCATCGTAAATTTTTAATATAATCAGTCACAAACCAAACTGTTAAAATTATCTTCTCCACCGTAAATATTGCCCATATTTATTTATATATTAATTTGTTTTGCTAATCTATTTGCTTCTTATTGGAGAGTCCATGACAGCCATAGTCTTCATAAACCTCAAGTCTTGAGATATCAAGCAAATAAACATCCTTAATCCTTAACTATAATAAAAGAGTAGATGCACTGTTTATTTTTTGGTTGTCTAAAACGAATTGTTTTGGTTTTGTTTTTGTTTTCTATTTTTTTGTTTTTTTGTTTTTTTGTTTTTTACTTTTTGGGCTTTTTTCCTTTTTCTTTTGCCTTAATTAAGAATTTCAATTCTTTTCCTTTTGCTTCTCATCCTTTTTTATTTGTTTCTTAGTACTTTTACCCATCTGTGCTCTACCTTTTTTTTCCTTTCTTTTATTTTATTAATCCCTTTTTACCTTTTATTTTTTTCTTTTTTCTTTTATTTGTTGGTGTTTCATTTTTTTCTTTCTTTTAGTTTATTAATCTTTTTTTTACCTTTTTCTTTTTTTCTTTTTATTTTTTGGTGTTTAATTATCTATCATAGTCTCATTTTTCAATCTTCTTCTTCTTTTTTAATTCCATCATTTTAGTGTTTTGTTTTTTCTTTTTTAAACTCTATTTATCTAACATTGTCTCTTGCAACCAATGTTTATTTTTTGCCTCTTTAATTTTTTGATATTTTTTTCTCTTTCTTTCTTTTCAAGGTCTTTACTTTTTTTCCCCTTTTCACTTATTTAGTGTTCTACAATAATATGCATTTCCCCCCTTTAAACCCTATTTGTTTACTTTTTTTTTTTTTTTTTACATTCGGTGCTTTATTTATTTTTTCCTATTTCTTACTTTTTCGTTGTTTTACTTTTTTCTTCTTTCTTTTTTTTTTTTTTTTTTTGCTCCATGTGTCCACTATAATCTCTTAGTTCCATTGTTCTCCTGTCTTTTCCCATTTGGTTTCTTTGTAATTTTCTCTCCATTTAACTTTATTCATCTTTATCATAAATTTCTTAAACCTCTTATATCAACTACCTCTCTAAAATAATCTCGAGATTTATGTGTGTCTTAATATCTTTTTGTGATTAATTCTTACTTTTATATTGTAGCTAGCTCCTTTTATTCCTATCATAGTCAAATTTGTTTGTGTGTCTTAATATCTTTGGGTTTATCTAGTTTGAAGAACTAAATCAAAACTTTACTTGATTAATGAAGTATATACTTTTGACTCCATCATTGTTAAACTATTTATTACCAGACATAAATTAACATGACATATGTCGTAAGAATTTAAAAATATATATAACGTAATAAAAAATAATTTTGAAACATATCTGTAACGCCCCTATATGGGGGTTAACAGTTTTTAATGAGATAAAATAAAAATAAATAATAAAAGTAAAACCTTAAAAATAAAATTTGCCCGGGACTTAAATGAAAACTCTCAACTCAAAAATAAAAATATAAACGACAAATAAACCACAGTTTTAATGTAGCACCTTAAATTTAATAATATAAACTGTTGTCATCATCATTTTAACCCTCAACACATTATAATACAGTCACAGAAAGTAACAATTGATGCTTACATTATCATGAAGAACATTCTTTACAATTGAGCAGTCCCAATGTAATATAGTTACATCGCTTCCTCAACTATATTTCTCGTAGCCACCTCACACTTAGTGAGTCCTGAAAAGATATAAACATAAGGGAATGAGCAACACTATGCTCAGTAGAGAAAGCCATTACCCACCTTTAGGTTTTTATCATTACCACATTAAAATCTGCATGGTGAGTTAGTTACATCATATTCCAGATTATGAGGTTTATTATGATCACATCTTATGGATACCGTAGTTAATCATTACCAAGTGTCATAATTACACATTTATACAAATATTACCAATCATCATTGTTCCTAGGTATCCATGTTAAATTGAGTATCACTCAACTCATCGAAACCCAAATGGGCGCACTTGATCACCCTATAAACATTCCAAGGGTGTTCCGGTGAGGGGACATCAAGCCCCGAGTCCTCACCAAATCGATTCCTGTACAGTGTGTTCTGGGACTTTCAACCCAAGGAAGCGTCATCGCCTTCCCCCTATTTTACCTTTTAGGGTATTCATGCCCAAGGACGTAACCGTCGCCCTCTTCATGTCTCACAATTTCTCTATATTGAATCATTATCAATAGAGTTAGTTTTCCTAACCATGCTTCTCAATTTATAACATGTGTCAATTCATTATGTTCCTCGCCGTATAATACAAGACGAGTCCATGTCATAGTTTCATATGTGATAATCATATAATATCAGTTCAACATAGATATATATATATTGCGGCAAAACAATCAATTTTAATTCTATAAAAACCTCACAAAAGATGAGTAATAGAATCCCTACCTTTTAAGCTTATCAACAGTCTCTTAATCCTGGAATCAATTAACGTTAGCTCCATACTCCCTTGATCCTAAGGCGTGCATAAGGACAATTAAAACTAAAGCACAACATACAACTACATTCATAAAATTTATTTTAATTTAATCTTAGAATTTCAAGAAATAACCACTGCCCATAGAGGTATTATAAAGTTTAACAATATAAATTTTCTGTCTAGGGCATATACACTTAGACTTCATACATATGCTCCAAAATAGTAATAAACATATACTTAGGTTTAAGAACGCAAATTTGAATAATCCTTTAGTATAAAAGAAAATTTATAAATGAAAGACTAAATTTGTTCATAAGATTCTAACCTCGGATTATGGTTAGTTGGAAGCTTGAAATGGCTTCAAAACAGGTTCCTTTAGTTCGGTATGACTGAAATTCTTGCTCAAATGGAGGTGATCGTGGCTGATTTTTATGGCTGCCTTGAAGAAGTTCTCTAAGTATTTTGCTTCAGCAAAGAAATAAGAAGAAGAGTGTGGGAACCGTGGAAGAGAAAGGAAGAAAAGATGAAGTCTTTGAAGAGAAGTGATAGAAACAATTATAGAGGAGACATGTTGAAGCATGTCACGGAGGAAATAAAGAAAATGAGGGTCAAGAGTAGTTGGAAAAGATATCCTTATGTCTCATCTAAAGACTTTAACACACATAATGCCAATATGACATTTTTGAGATTTATTAGAAGTTCTAAGGCTTTTTAGTAATCATACTAAATAAATATAGGAGAATTTTAGAAAACTTAAAAATAGATAAAAATAAATTTAAATGAAGCAAATTTTTTTTTTATACATTAAAAATTAATTTAATTACCTCAATACCCGTTAGGAGAATAACGGGTGTCACAATATCTTAAAAGAATATATATTTGAAATAAATATTAAATTGTGTTACATTTCCTTAAAAAGAATATTTTTTGATTTATTTGTTTTTTTACTATTTTATTTCTCATAAAACCCTACCCAATATACCTGTGCCAAAAATTATTACTTTTTTAATTAGATCTAAACTGTATATTTCATAAATATTGAGATGGTTAAGCCCAAAAGTAAATGTTGACTGCCCAAATAAAACAATTATGTATATCTTTAGAGGTTATTTGTGTAACATTTTCTTATTGAATCTCTGAAAAAAAAAATCTTCCCATTCATTTTTTATTCATAATCTATGTTATAAAAACTTCAATTACAACTTAACATGTGCATCACATGTCCTCGAACCAGAACTAATGTTAAAAAATAAAAAGAAAGAGAAAAGCGTTTGTCCAAACAGATTCTTCTCTTTGGGTGCTTCAAAGCAGAAGACACGATGACAAATTATATGACAAGTTGGGTAAGGTGTTAAATCATATACCACTTGTTTCTCTTTTTCTCCGAACTTCTTTTGTACCGCCTTTGCCGTTCTCTTGCCGTTCACTTTTTAAAATTGTTTGGTTTAGGAAAATATTTTTTAAAAAAAAAAAATGGTACCGAAAGTGTTTTTATAATATTTGAAGATGTGTGGAAACACAATCAAAAACAACCAAAAAAAAATCAGTTCAAACAAAATCAGACTCGCTTGTATTTATTTACTTTTCACTAAATTCTTGCTTTTTTTAAGGAAAACGAAATTCCTGCTCTTACTTGTGAACTTGTTTAACGACTTTTTTGACACCGATTTTATGTCAATGTCGTCAAGAGACTTCACTGCCACGGCCGTGTGTCGATTTTCAGGAAATGGCCCCCCATATTGAGCTACAACTCCTCAGGATAATGCACTCTTCTTTCCCACCTTAATAATTGTGTCGGTTGCGTATAATTATTTGATTACTTTCCTTGTTTTTCAACATCTATAACAACATTATTAACGTTACAATTATCCGCAGTTGAAAATAGCGAAAATTTAGGTAGGAAGAAAACAAACCTCAATGATTGCTAAAGAATATGTATACCGTAATAGTTTTGGTCGACACAATAGGAAAGAATTTAGGGATCCCAAAGAACTAAAGACAAAATTCGCAAACGTGTATTTTCCTAGAAAAAGTAATTTTTCTGGGTGACCCTTTTGAAATTCTTAGTGGCCCTTTGGGGGATTTTTTTTTTTTTTTTCATTGAAATAGTGATTCTGAAACAACGGTTTGCCTGCCATGCCGTTGAGAATGATTGCAAAAGAAGTATAATGAATGATATGAAGATATTATTAAAGTTGGTTTTGATTATTTCATTGCAGATGGGATTGTAATCTTTGAAAAGTTTTTAACGTTTTGTCGTGGTTTCTTCTCTAGTAGACGTTCCCTGTGGATTTGTGAATCAAATCTTTGATATATTCGTAAAAAGTGTTTTCTCGTGGTGGAAATGGAATACGTGTTGACGTATTAGCAGAGGAAGCATGAAATAAGCATGCACTATTCTATCGACAAGATTACAAGGACAACGGTCTTGTTGATGATGACGATGATGATAATTCCTTATTATTATTATTATTATTGTTACAAAACTGGAGGGAAAAGGATGCACAATTCGTGGTAACTGATGGGGTTGAAGCGACGCAAAAAGGAGTTATTTGTGTCTTTGTGACGGCCATAATTCTTTGAGATGAAGAGGGCCAAAAAAACAAGCGGATTATACAGTTCTACATTGTCTAAGAATGATCGTAGATAATAGTTTATAAGTGATGACACCACCTTCAAATGGCATGAGACCTTTTAAGATAAAGTCCAAGAGCAAAACCGTGAAGCTCATGTGGAACTGTGTGGTTTTGATAATGGTTTTACTATAAAAAATAGTTCAAAACCCCCTAAACTTAAGGGGAGGACAAAATTTTGATTTTGGGTCTTAGTTATTATTCCATCAAACGTCAGTTTCAACCGTCTTTATGATTAAAAACTGTCTTCATGGTTTAGAACCTATGCATCAAACAAGCGACACATAATTGTCATCTCCAAATTCCAATGGAATCTTTCATTAGGAGGACATTCCGATGGATTCTGTAAACGAAATGTAGTTATTATTAATAGGAAACGACATGCCACTTTCCTGGATAAATGTTTTTTTTTCACTCTTAAATTAGAAGTAGCATCAGTTTTTAGTTATATTTTAAATGGCTTATTTCCTTTTTTTTCTTCTCTCATATCTCACGCTACCGTATCTCTTCAGCAAGATCTTCTTTGTGCGAAAGGGAACCTCAACTTCGCCTGCATGAGGGCCTTGACAATAGCAATGGCGACTGGACAATGACAACGAGAAAGATAGAGAAGAGAGAGAAAGAAAAACAAGTGATATTAGTTGTAAATTATTTTTTTTAAGGTAAAATTTTATTCAACTAAAACGTCTTACGGACATCAATAAAAACACAAATGACATTGTGGTACACAATACAAGATACTAATAAAAACCAATTTCATCAATAAATTCCGATGAAGCAAAAAGAAGGCAATGTAAGATGAGACTTGAAATTAGTAAGATTCCTCGAGATATCAATTTGAGCACAATAAGGCTCTTTTTGAAACAAACTATTGCCGATGGAAGCTTTGATCCATCGAGAGCATATAATGTGTAGGCCACCAACATCTTCGTATAGACTCATAACTAAGAATCTTTTAATTTGCCAAGCCTAAATTTGGTGGACCCGAAACCAACTCAGATGGTAGGAGAACCATTTCCATTATTACAAATAAAACACTAAAACTATGCAAAAATATTGACTATCTTTATTAGACTAAAACATAAAAAACTAAAATCAAAAGCATGACTGTCTCAAACTTTTAATGAAAGTATAGCCAATAAGAGGACCATCAGGGTAAGAAGAACGCTTCTAGGGACAAGCCGCAAAGTCGACGAGATGATCTCAAACAGCAGGATGTGAAATACACACGCCACCACCGTCAATGTCTGGATTTCTTCCTCTAAATGGAATCAAATACGCCCTAACAAACCCACCCCACCAAACACAGCTATCGTCATTGAAAAGCGTACAATGATGTGAGGAGCTGGTCTTGGAATTCTGGCTAACTCGCTCTCTCTTTTTCTCTCTTTCTCTTTCTTTTTCTAGGGCCGACTAATTGGAATGCTAGTTGTAAATTGTTGATTGATTTGGTTATTTATTGACCATTTGGATTTAACATTGATTATAAATATTAATAAGTGATTTACTTAGCCTAATCAATGATTTACCATTAAGTTAATTAATGGTTTACCATTAAATTAATAAGTAATTTTACTTTTTAATAAGGGATTATTTTTTACTTAACAAAAATTAGGCCATTTACTAAAAATTCGCTTTAAAAAGGGAAATCTTTTTGCACATATTTTTTTCCAAAGATTTTTAGAAAAAGATATGGGTCCGTTTGATGGTGTTTTCAAAATAGGTGAAAATGATTTTGTTTTAGAAAATGAAAATTTTTTGATAATTGTGTTGAGAGTGTTTTTGAAATTTTGCCTCAAAAAATGCATAAAAATATTTTCAAAAATTTTCAAAACAATACCAAACGAGGGTTTTGCTAGTTCTTTCAAGAGTTGAACTACATGAACAAGGAATGAAAAAAATAATAATAAAAGGCTATATTTTTGACACTCCACGAGAGCAATTAAAGTCGGTAAAATCTATTGTTGAAATCGCCCTTAATGGTCAATGATAAGTGATCTACTAAATTATCACCAACAATCTATTAGATGTTTGTAAAATCTCAAGTGGCCACTATATCGTCGGTCGCTGATACACGAGTAATCTCCAAAGATTGTCAGAGTTGTTTAATTTATACAGCTAACATTATTTGTGTCACAACCCGCCTTTTTGGGCTGTGATAAAACTTTTTCTTACTTACTTTAGGGCAAAAATTTAGGGAAAAATTTTTTTCTTTTTAATAAATACTGTACATATACTGGTTTAACAACTTTTAAAATACAAACATATACTTGTGTTTACATAATCACCCTTCTTTCACAATGCAGCTTATCAAACATTACTTTCAAAATATCTTAAAACACCATACAGCGGAAACCATACCCAGTCTGCACACATCATCCGTCCGCCAACCCATCATTACGATTCAGTCTGACCTTTTCGTCAGAATACTTACAGCATGAAATACTTAGTGAGCTTACGCCCAGTAAGTCCCATATAAACCCACATGCACATTCAATAAAATGCATGATCTCATTATGCTTTTTTATAATCCTTCCTTATCATTATCATTTCTTCTCTTTAACTAGGGTCCAAGTGTTCGTACCATTACGCACTTAGGTCTACGTAACACCATGACCATCTTGTAATCCTTAAACTCCCCTTGATTTAGGAGTCGGTACGACACTTTTCTTAACTTTTAGTAATTTGTTTACCAATTCACTTATTATGGTTATCATACCATGCATGAAGTGATGATCACATGTTATACATAACATAATCTACATAAATGCTCTTGTACGACATAGTACAGACAGGTACATGCTTTATATACACATTGGTATACATTAATATACGCACAAGTATATAGCATAATGTACTTATAGGTACTTAACATAAAATATACACACAGGTACACATTAATATACGCACAGGTATATAGCATAATGTACTCACAGGTACTTAACATAAAATATACACACTGGTTCACATTAATATACGCACAGGTATATAGCATAATGTACTCACAGGTACTTAACATAAAATATACATACCGGTTCACATTAATATAAGCACAGGTATATAGCATAATGTACTCACAGGTACTTAACATAAAATATACACACAGGTACAGATCATCATATATACTCAGGTATATGTCATAATATACTCTCAGGTATATATATATATTCCGTATACTCATAAGTATACCCTTACATTTTTATAAATACTTATGTCATTGCATACATACAAGTATACACCTTGATATACACATAGGTATACATATACACATTTTACACTCTAAGCCTAAAATTTCATACTGTAGGTGGGATGGGTACTTATTTGATGTGAATGTCGGGCAACTTAACATCGATTTCCCTTCTCCTAGACTCCTAGGATCCTGTTGGCCAATTACAAAGCCATTAGCCAAATTTCTACTATGTTTCGATACAAAACATTCGTTAGTTAATAAATTAAGTTGCATTACTATATACAACTCTAAAAACCACTAGTTTTTCTTATTTCTATCTAACTCTACCCTATCGTTTCTAACGAAGGGCGGGAACCTTTTCTCTTTTTTTTTTTTACCATTCTTTTTCCAACTGACACGTTTCAGAGCGGTTCGGGTTATTCGGGCAAAATGACGATTTTGTCCTCCGTGGGTCCACTAACCTACCCGAACTCGATTTCGTTAGTCTTACGAAAATAACCACATACTAATTTCAAAATAACACCCTAGTGGGTCAAATCTCTTTATTTCTCAATTATGCCCAATTTTCATAAAACTTTGCGGTTTAGTTCCTGAACTGAAAATTTTGACCATTTTGCCCCTGGGACTAAAATTTAATTATTTGCATCAAAATTTTCTATTTTTCTCAAGGATCATTTTTGCTCAATGTACCGTATTTAAAATCTTTTGGGAAATGATGTTTTTTCCCTTTTTAAAATTTTTCACAATTTTTGTAAATTCTTTAAAAAATCAAAATCTCACAAACGACTAAGTTTTTCGACAAACCGTCCGCTATGCATAATAGTTTTGTCGAGATCTACAACTTTTGTGTTTTAACTTTTCCCAAAATCTCACTGTACAAGGGTGTTTTGGCTATTTTTCAATTTTACTAAGAGAAATCTTTTTCTTTCAATTTAGTCCCTATGGCATTTTTACAAAAATCCCTTTCAAACTTGCAATTCTACCCCTGCAGAAACCATTTCATGCCTTAATCAAAACATTCTCATGCTCAAACATCACTTTTACTAAAACTAACATTAAATTTACAAAAATAACGCTTTTTGCAAAAATAATAATTTTGCACCATAAATCAAAATTTCACAACTTAAACATGCCATACTTCACATATGCATGAAATTTCAGCAAATACATGCTTAAGAACCCACATGGCTTTGAAAGAATAGAAATCAAAATAAAATCCATAAAATTTCAAAACTTTAAAACTTAAAACTTACCCAAATAACACCCTTTTGGTTTCAAGCCTTCAAAATCCCTTTGAACTCCCTCCTAAGCTTCCTTTCCATACAAAAATACCATGGATAAATTTCTCTCTTCAACCCATGAAAAATCCCATGAAAACTCATTAAAAAGTTTAGGATTTTACCTTAAAACTTGTGGAAAATCCTTGTACTTGCTTGTAAAACTTGTTTGGGGCTGAGAAATTTTTTTTAGAAGTCTCAACAATGGCTGCCGGAACTTGGAGGAAAGAAAAGAAAAGAAAAATTGTGATAAACTTGTCATAAATGCATCCTTATCACATTTGGTGACTCATGGTAACCCATGAGTATACTACTAGGCGTTACAAGGTGATTGGGCCACTTTTCTAGACATGTGGCCCAATAGAAAACCAAAGAGTGTCCACTTTATGGAGTTAAAAATTTATATTGTGTAATTTTTCACCACACAGTATTTTTTCTATACTGTCGTGGTCAAATCAGTGTACTTTCTATCCTTAGACTGTATAAAAATATTTGACTTACTTTTCATTCACTTTTGGAGGCCAATCATAACATTTTTCGTATCTGTGTTTTCATTTAGCAGTAACTCATATTGCTTCGGCCTCCTTTTTACCCCTGTTTTGGGTTTGGATAATTTCTATGTCATATTTACATTCTAATCACCCACTTGTTTATATCACAATTTTGCAATTAATCGTGATATAAAATTCATTTTATGGATATTATTCATAAATTTTTGAGTATTAAACTCATAAAATCTGTATTTGGCAATATCCAACATTGCATCACATTTGTCATAAAATTTACAATCAATGTCGTTTATTCCTACTTTATCGTAATTTTTACCAAAAATTTACATTTTTACCAAAAATTTACATTTTTACCAAAAATTTACATTTTTAAAAGTAAATTCATTAATTAAACCTAATTAAATATTAGATTTTATTAATGATATTTTTCTCGGTCATTACAATTTGATATTTACTGGCATTTAAAAGTACTCATGATGTTTGTTAACAAAAGTTTGAAAAAAAGGACATTTCTTACAATTTGCTATAGTTTTTATTTAGAGAAATTTTCATAAAAGTATCTTTTAGAATTTATTTTTTATAAATGTTATGTATATTTATTTGTTGTACAACTCAATATATAATATAAATTATAGTATTATGATGTAAATAAACATAACTTTTAAAATTGTAACGGAATATATAATCACAATGCCATGTACGGAAAACAAGGATTGAATTATGCCATTTGTGTAAAAATTGTTGCACCCTTCACCACACTGAATAACCAAATTAGTAATTTGTCCGTTTTGCCCCTTTAGCAAAGCAATAGTGTGTTACTGTGTCTTCATCCTCCCCGTTCACAATCCCCCTCTTGTACTCTCTCTCAACCCAAAAAACATAGAGACAGCCGTGCTTGTCAGTCCACGCCTCCACCAGGATGCTCGCCTTCACGCGCCTCCACTGGAGATCTAATCGGACTCCACCCACATGGAGCTTCTCTTCTCCGCCCCGCCCACCCCCTCTCTTCTCCATATCTCTTCCTCTCTCTTTATCTTTGCGACGTCGCCGACATGTTCACAACTCCACGGTGATTCCAATCGTAGCTACGAGGAGATCTATCTCCTCCTTGCGACGAAGGTCTTCCCCATGTTGTGGTCCTTTCTTTCTCCTCGCGGCAGGAAAGATCTCTTCTGTGCGATCTCTTGTCGCGCCTGCCGTGATGAAGATCCTAGCGACGAAGATCTTTTCCCCCCCTGATTTTTTGATCTTATTTCGTGAATTCTTTCCATTCTGTGTAATTTTCTTTTGTTGTTTTGTGATTTTTTTGAAAAATTTCAGTCATTTTTAGGGGGTTTTTTTGTGTATTTTTCGAGTATTCTGTTCAAGCAGTCGTCAGAAAGGGTGGTTCTCTTGCAATATCACCCTGGTTTTTGGATACTGATCAAAATTGCAATCCAATACCTCAAGGTTTATTTAGGACTGTCTATTCGAGGATTTAAATTTTTAAGAGAAAAAATATTATAATAAAATAATTTAAATTATAATTTGAGTATCAAAATAAATATGAGGCTTTAGTATTATAAAAAATAATTTGAGGAAAATAATTTGAGGATGTGGTTGATATTTTCTAAAATTATTTTTTTAACGGCGTAAATCAATCCAACTTTTTTGTTTTTCGGCATGTATGTAAACAGGCCGGTATAACTTTCTCTTCTACTGGGCTTCTTTCAGCTACACAATTTTCAAGCCCAAAAAAATTGAGGGGCCTGATACAAATAGGCCCGTTTAGCCCATTCCTCACCCGGTTAAGGCTCCATATCACATTTTCTGGATCCTCGGATATCCACACCAACTTTTTTTGCGGTAAGAAGTCCACTTTCCACTTCTCCCAAGCATACAGACCGTGTTGGATTTCACAGGTCAAAATGTTCATTTTCAGTTTAGAGCTCCTCGGAACTCGGATCACCGATTCATTCGAATCCTGGATTCGCTGTTGACACAGTTAACTAGATCTCGCCGGTCTCGGTGGGTGGAGGGGTCTTTCACGTCGGCGATTGGATGAGAGAAGAAAGGGACAAACGCTGTGGAGCGACGCCGGTGTGAGGCGGTTGTGGAAAAATGGTGCTTTCCTGATTAAGCTGACACCCTTCTTGTTCCTCAGAACACTTTTTGTTCTGAACTTTCTAGAATTTTGTGTCATTGTCGAAGAAAATTGGTATACTTTCGCATATGGATTCCCAGTCGCAGAACACCTTGTTATCCTTTTTTTGATGAATTACGTAGGATGGCACAACATTTGGACTGAACAATTAGTCTGCCAACTGTTTGACTATATGCCAAACAGTCTGAAGCCCAGAGAGAGAAATGAACTCTTTGTGTTTTGTCGTCTTAGTGAAATTACTTACTGTTAAGTGGAATGAGAAGCTGGAAATAATTTGAGTGAAGGGTCTCAGAGTTGATACATTAACTTTTGGATAAATTATACTCATGCACATTAAACTTATTGTATTTGCATGTTGCCCCCTAAACTTTTAATTTTGACATTTAGACCTAAATTTATAATCCTTGGTAATGCAGTCCAATCAATAACGAATGCCAATTAATAGACGACGATTAGGTCCAAAGTGTCAAAATATAAAACATTTGACCAACCAACAAAAAGTTTAGGATGTATTTGTGTTTTGCTATTGGACTATAATTGCAAAGAATTTTAAAATTTTAAGTCCAATTTGTCAAAATATAAACTCCGGGTCCAAGTTGTCAAACACTGAAAGTTTGGGGTGCACCAATGTAGCTAACCCTTAATTTTAATGGGGTGAAAATTGACGGCTGTTATGCCTGGTGATACTAGTTTGTTAATCTCATTCTTTATCCAAAACATAATGATAATAGTTTTGGTTCCATGGTTCGTTGAGTCCTTAATCTGGGTTGAGCTCTGACTTTAGCTCATTGTCATTGGTTCCAAAATTGAGGGTGGAAAGTTTAGTGAGTTTGTATTTCTTTATGTTTGAGGATATCCAAGTGTCATTGAGGGAAGAAATCAAAAGCGCATGTGATTATCGTCCCTTTGAGAAGTGTGATTACAGCTCGAGAATGGCCAATGAAATCTGTTGCAAGAAACTGGAATATGTTCTCTCGCAGTTGGATGGGATGAAACAAACCATTGATGAATATCATGCTGCACTTTGAAGATGTAAGATGGAGAACAGAAGTAGTTAGAGCTTTTGATTTTTCTGGAGCGTGGGGGTAGAATGTATTTGGGGCTGCTTGGATTGCTTTCTGTGTTGTAGTGTTTGGAAGTCATATAAGGATCTTCTTATGAAATCTTGATGCCTGCAGGTTCATCAAATCATAAGTATTTTGGTTTTACATTTGCTCTTTCAGAGGGGTTTCTTTGGAATACAGAAACATCAATTCATGCAATTTGAAAGCACTCTGGTGCACAGACACATACATTCTTAGAGAGCCAATACATAATAATAGGTGATGTTCATATTAACACATCGAATGGAGATGTCAAACAAAAAGGGTCTTTAAAAGGCTGGTTCTAACTGCCAATCCAAATAGAAAATATTGTAGAAAATTAAATTTTGTGAGACAAAACACCAAAACCAGCTCGAACTGGAATTTTTTTCGGTTTGGACCATTGAACCAAACATTACAAAAGATTTATAACGAAAACCATACATGGTCATCAAGTATACGTGTTTTTTGACTTTGAGAATAACGTGAAAAGTGAAATTGTATTGGATGGATACCACAAAAACCTACTGTATCCCTCGATGAATTCCCCCATTTTATTCAAACTAACCATTTGGCTGCTATTCTTTGTGAGATCAGATGGGTAATTAGTAAATTATTCTTCCTCGCGCGTCTCTCTCTCTCTCTCTCTCGTACTTTTTCTCAGGAACCGACAGACAGTTTAGGTATCATTGCTAAGAAAGTACCTGACAAGGTGAGTGACAATTCTAGAAAATGAAATCAACTGTTCGAAAGTTCAGAACTAAGAGATCAAGGAGTTTATATAAATGATCGAGAACTGAAATTAAGTGACGTTTATATGGCGTAACTATAAGATTTTGGAGACCAATAGAATAATTAGGCCGTTCTCTGTGGGCACATACTCTTGGGTTGCTTAAGCTTTACGCGTTTATTGACCAAAAAAAAAAAAAAAAAAGCCATATCCATTTCATATCCATATGCAATAATCTCGCACGCCAACACACAACATGGATACGAAGCTTCCCTCGAAATTGACTAATGCATGCATTGAGTTTTGATGGCACAACAAATGGGGCTTTAGTTGCCTTCATTTTCCGCAGCTTCTTTTCCTTACATTTGCTTGACAACAAGGAAAAATGGGGCAACACCGTCCCTCCACCAGAAGTTGCAGCAAGCAAAAGTTCCCGGAAATCATTAAGCTTATCCATTGTGGAAAAATGCGACCATAAATTGTTAAATTACATTACGTGACATATTTTTTAAAACCAAAAACCATTATTGTTACTCTAATTTCTTTTTCGAGGGACCTATGTTATAATCTCATACAAGTAAAAAAAAAAAAAAAAAAGAAACAAAGAATTAAGATTTATTTTCGGGAACTTATCTTCTTAGAAGATGCTTGGGACTTGATTTGTGCGTTTCTTTGAAGATACCTGGGAAGTTAATTATAACCAAAAGTCTTTCTTTACACACGTGGGGCTCAGCAGAAAAGTACCACTTGGAGACGTACACACGCACTCATAAAAAGAGACATAACTTAAAACTACTTTGTCAATTTCTCGGTCTTTTCTGTTCATAGCTGAGACGCCGGTTATAAAAGAAAGAAATCTTCTATCTCACAACATACACAAAGAAAAAGGAAAGGTTTGATTTCATAATCTCAAGAGAATGGATCCAACTTTCTCAGAGGTGATCCGAAGAAATGAAATGCCAACATTCAAAGATTTAGTACAGAAAAACGAGGGAATTCTCGACCAACGAGAAGCTAATTCCATGAATACCCCGTTACACCTTGCTTCGAAGTACGGACACGTTGACATGGTGTCCAGCATAGTCAGTTTGAGGCCTGACGTGGTTGCTGCAGAGAACAACGATAAGGACACTCCATTCCATGAAGCTTCTCGTTCAGGGAATGTGAAGATCTTGAAGCTGCTATTGGTGGCCGATCCTGGGGCAGCTCGTAAGCTCAACTCAGCCAACAAGACTGCTCTTTTCATGGCTTGCAGTTATGGCCATGTCAGTGCGGTGAGTCTGCTGTTGACTCAACCTGGACTAGTGCGTCTAGGAGATGATGGAGCGTTTGATCGAACTTGTGTCCATGTCGCCGCAGCAGCTGGACATACAGGTAATTAAAGTAACAAAATTTTCCTTTGTCAGGTACATTTATTTTGTATGCTATGAATGTAAAGGTAACTAAGAGCAGAGTCTATGGTGTAGATGTTGTTGTGGAGCTGCTAAATGTGCACCCCGAATTCATTCATATGATTGACGAGAATGGAAATTCGCCCCTGCATTGCGCATCAAGCAGAGGACACAAGGCAATCACCAGGATGCTTCTAAAACTTGATCCGAGGCTTGCGCAGAAATACAACAACAATGGTTACACGCCACTGCACTTGGCCGTGATCAACTACAGTGTCTTGGTGCTTCAAGAATTTATCATGATGGCTGCTGAATCTTTCCAATGCCTCACAAAAGAAGGAGAGACCCTGTTTCATCTTGCCGTGAAACACAACCGGTACGACGCTCTAGTGCTCTTGTTTAATGTCCTCAATGGGACGCACTTGTTTGGCTGTCCAGATCGACATGGCAACACCATCTTACATCTTGCAGTTTCAGAGGGAAATTATCGGGTAAGGACTCAATATGCAATATGAAGCAAAAAGGAAATGACATTTTGTGCTTCTCTTTTACTTTGTTCTTGATTTTCTGTGTTGCAGATGGTAGAGTACATGATCAACAGATCAAAGGTGGACATTAATTTGCGAAACTCAAAAGGGCTCACACCACTCGACATCCTTGACCAGGCCAAGGACAGTGTAGAAATTCGGCGTCTTGAATCCATGTTTCATAAAGTTGGAGGAAAAAGGAGCATTGAGTTGTTATCTGCTCCACCAAAAGTACCAAGGAAAATTGCTAGGCCGAAGCCACTAGAAACCATGCCGAAAAGGACCCTTAAAGAGAATGAAATGCCAGTATTGTCCAAGAATTTTTCGTTGCAGCAGGCTCATATGGAAGAGGAATGCCGTGCACGGACTCTAAACGAAAAGAGCTCTCCTTCACCTTCGAGCAAGGCCACTTCCAGCTCTTTCTCATCGCCCCAATCGATACCCTCTTGTCTGTCATCGCCGCTTTCTAGAAAGTCCTCGCCTCAACTACATGTTGATCAAGAGGGGCGGGACAACGGAATAGTACTTGATCCAGAGTCATTGTCACCATTCAGAGGACATGAAGAGTGTGTCTGCATAAGGAATCGAGAAGTACTCATTGAGACTCTCAACAGGCGCCGCAGAAACAAGCATCGCCACAAGGTATACACAGAGGCGTTACAGAATGCAAGAAACACTATCACACTGGTGGCTATTCTGATCGCAACGGTCAGTTTTGCCGCCGGGATTAGCCCTCCTGGTGGTGTCCACCAGGAAGAAAAGATGAAAGGGAAGGCGATGGCAGGGGAAACAGTAGCTTTCAAGGTGTTTGCAATAAACAATGACTTGGCATTGTTCACGTCTCTCTCCATAGTTGTGGTTCTTGTCAGCATCATCCCTTTTCGGAGAAAGGCGCAAATGAGGCTTTTGTCATTGGCTCACAAGGTCATGTGGGCAGCCGTGGCGTTCATGGCCACAAGCTATGTTGCAGCCATGTGGTTGATCATGCCGGAGAGTCAGAGGACGGAGATCACGTTTGTGGCGCTGCTGGTGGCGAGCGGCGGGACTCTGGGGATTGTTTTTGTCGGCCTGGGGATGAAGCTGATTGAACACTGGTTGGCGAAAAGTAGGTGGAAAGAAAGGAGGGACATAGAGGAGGGAGGAGTTCCTGATCCTGAAATGGGAAGCGAAAACTCAGATGTTGCTAGCTCATTCCGCAAAGGATATCACTCGTATTGAATGTTCTTCTAACTTTCCCAAGTACAGGTCAAATATAACTAATTTATCTAGTGGAATTTACAATATGATAATACTTTTCTCATATTTATTTACATACTTGTATTGTTTATGCCAAGTTTGCATGCTTAGGCTTGGACATGGTAGTAGCAAGTGCACAAATGTTTTCCCTAGTTAGATCTGTTCAAGTGTCTTTTCTGCATTCCTGTACCTATGCATATATTGTTCAAAAAAGAATTTATTGTTTTTATATGCATGTAATGCTTTTAAGGAGCAATGAATACTTAATCTCACCACGCAAACAGCACGGAGAATGTAAATAACATTACAAGTTTGTATTTGAATATAACATCATCCCAAGGTCAGAACAGAGATGTCATCGAGATGTTTGCATTTGTCATTCATTTGTATTAGAGTTCCAATAAAAGGGCAAAAGGGCAAAAAGGAGAACAACTTTAAAACATGCACGATTTCGTGTAAAATTTTCTTGGATGCTAACTTTCTCAGAAATTTTATTGAATGGGAAGACAAATGCAACATTCCCAAAAAAAAAAAAAAAAAAAAAAAAAAAAAAAACTCATATTTGTTAGAATTTTAGGTTCTTTCTAAACGGAAAATACTTTTTATCTTCATTATCCTTACTGCCCATAAAACAGTGGCCCTACCGTTCTTTTAACGTGTGTGGCTTCTGGTTGTTGTCGTTTGTCAGGTTCTGTCATTATTTGTCTTTTCTGACTTTCTGATTTCTTATATAGGTTCTTAAAGTATGTCGTTTGTTTGTTCTTCTCGTTTGTCGTGAAATTGTAATCGACTAATCGTCATCTTAGAATGTGCATCGCTTATTGTTGTCGTTTTCAACATAACATCTTTTTAGGTTAAGGTTATTTTCATTTGGTTCCAGTTAATAAAAAACCGTCGTTTCTTCTTTGTCTCGTCTTCCCATGAAATTGCCGTTTATTAGCTTTATGTCGTTTCAGAGAAGTTGCAAATATAAATAGGTCTTTTGTCAAGATATTGTCGCTTTGAGTGGTATTAGTCACCCCGTTTGTCGTTTCTCAGAATCTGTTGTCCGTTTGTTGTCGTTAGTCGAGATGTTTTCTTTTTCTTGAATTTTTTTCACGTCGATTGTAAAGTTGTTGTCGTTTTTAGATATTTGCGTTGCATTTATTTTTTGTCGTTTCTACACTTCACTATCGTTTTTCAATATCGTCGTATGTTGACATTTGTCAAGATATTGTCGTTTTCTATGTCGCTAGTTGCTGTTATTAATGCATTGTTTGTTCAGTAATTGTCGTTATTGCATTTTTTTTTTCTTTCCTGGGTGTCGTTTGTCAGAGCTTGTTGTTTCCTTGTCGTTAGTGTCTTTGTGAAGCTGCTGAAGGTTTCCATTTTATTATGCCTATTGTAAAATCCTTTTAGTTTTTATTTTTTTCATTGTTTTGATTTTTTTTTATATAAAGTTGCGTGTTGTTTTGATATCTAGACTTTGGTTCCTGATGAGTCATTTTTCAAGATATAGTCGTTTTTACTCCTTTCTCTTATGAGTGTGTAGTTAGTCAAGTTATTGTCGTTCTTAGATTTTTTTTTTTTTTTGGAAGCAAGTCGTTTTTTAGAATTTTTACGCTCTTATATTTGTAGTTTGTCAGAGTTTGTCTTTCTCTCTTTCTTTTCTTTTTTTTTTTTTGTTGTAATTCAAGATTTTGTGAACTAATTTTCCTCTTTCTAATTTCAATTACAAATTTAGTTGTCGTTTTTAAAAAAAAACATCTTTTTTTTGTTTCTTTATTAGAACGTTCTGTTTGGCAGTCGCTCAAAGTTAGTATTGTAGTTGTGGTTTGATGATACTTTGTTCATTTACTTTCATTTTTGGTCGTTGGTGAAGTTGTGATGCAGTTTGTGATGTTATTGTCGTTTTTAGATTTTATGTCGCTGCTCCTTGTCGTTTATATAATTCTGTCGTTTTCTGTTATCTTTCATTAATCTATGTCGTCTTTCTTTACATTGTTTGTGAATTATTCTACTCGTTTTTGTTTTGTTATCGTTTCTTGAGGTATATTGTTTGTGGAAAGTCGAGGCTGGCATTGACCACCCCAGTTGTAAAGTATTGTAACTTCTTCAAAATTCATATATTTTTTAGAAATTTTGATTTTATTACCTGTGTTATATCGAAATATGAGTTTGGTATCATCTATTTTAGAAAATTTCATACCGATACCTCGACCTTTTAGAAAATTTTTATTAGTACCTTAAAGCCATTTTTTAGGACACGAAAAGACAAAATTACTTTTTTTATAAAATATAATCAGTTGATAAAAAATTTTTAATAAAAAAAATTTAAAATGATTATTCCTACAATCAAACAGCCAAAAACCTTTAAAGAACCAATTTAAAAAAAAAAAATCCTAAATACAAAACAAACCAACAAAGCCCAAACAACTAACTTTCTCCCACCCCCCTCCTGGCCTTCTCACTCTTTAGATGACGGATGGCGGCTGGAGATGGCAACGGTGTGTAGATGGAGGAAGATCATGAGAGGGAGGGAGGGTTATTAGGACAAAGGGTGGGCGAGGATTATCAGGACATCGACGAGCAGTCTTTCGAGAGATCTACAGACGATGAATCCCAAATCATTGAAAGACGCGATCTTGGATAAGCTAGTTAAGGTTTCAAGGCACGGCGAGTGAGATCATGAGGAGGCTGGTGAGCCATCTGGTGCGCTTGAAGGTGTAGGGGAAACTTGTAATGACCTAGAAAATCCTAAAATTTAATAGCATAATTTACCTATTTAAATCAAGGATTTTCCTAGAAATACTGTGTATGAAATGCATGATTGAAGAATTTGTGGAATTAACATATGACTGTTCCAAAAATTTTATAAAAGATTATATAGTTAATTAATTAACTATTATGATTTAATAAAAAGATTTATAAATTCTACCGCAACCGAGGCGGAAGAAATTTATTTGTAAAAAAAAACTTGAGAAATTTATTTATGAGAATTTCCAGGTGCAATATTAAGTTAGTAGTGTACTAAGAGACACTCTAATGCGAATTAGATTCTTAATTGCCAAATTAGTCAAAAATGGAGTTACGTGAGTAGCCGTATCGACAAAAACTACTATGCAAGCTTGGATAGTGATATTATTAAAAACTATATCATTATTGAGTCTAGATACTAAAAAAAAAAAGTCAAGTCCATATCTTTATTAAGTCTAAAATAAATTTCAAGCCGTAATGCAGTTAATGGATACGCGATTAAACTTTGATCAATATTGGTTCATACTGTGATTGGCATGTCACAGTATTTAGAAAAATAGGAAAGGATTAATCAAGTAATAAAATTTCCTGTTAGCTATGTTAATTAATACTAGCAGTATAAAATTTACCTGCTTAAACATTAATTACAAGAAAGGCCAAAGGTACCCTTAAATTTTGCTTCCATTACAATCATTGTACCTTATGTAATCAACTAGTTTTACCTAACACTCCATCCCATCCCTTTATGGCGCCAACTTTGGGGAAATATTAAGCTTAGTTTAAGCCAAAATTAATCCTAGTCAAGCCACTTATTGTTTAATTAACCATCATTTAGAGAGAAAGACAAGATTAAACTAAGGCTATAAATAAAGAACTCAAGCCATTACACATAATTTTTTTCACTTTTCTTTCCTTCTTCCCACTCTCACCTGTGCATTCCAAGAGAAGAGAAAACAAAATTTCTACCGTTTACTTCCAACTTCTCCACCAAATAACCATTCCTCCTAGAAAAGGAAAAAGCCAAAAAAAAAAAAAAATTCCACTACTTTTGTTCATCCACCAGGTGAGCTTAAAGTTGTAAAGAAAGAGATTTTTTCCTTCCACTTGTTTCCAAGCCTTTCCACCGATTCACCTAGCCAAAACATATATATATATATATATATATATATATATATATATATATATATATATATATATATATTTATATTATATCTAGCCAAATTCCAAACTAATCCCCACCACTTGCAAATCACGAAATTAAGAGTGTACAAAGAAAAAGTAGAAGAAAAAGGAGGTAGTGAAGAGCATCGTCCAAGGTAATATCTACACCTATTATTCCTTCTATTTTCCCTAGCAAAGAAAAGGAAAACATTTTACTAAGATAGCATTTTTATGAAGGCCAAAGCAAACTAGATTTTTATATGATTAAGTTTTGTTTTAGTATTGAACCAAGAAGAAGAAAGAGTGGAGCTAGAAGATTTAAGATCACCCATCTAAGAGTTGTCATCAAGGGTAAGTAATCTAAGCTTTTCCATAAATTTCCTTAAGGATAAAGTTTATAACTTTACGAGAGAATTAATAATTGGGTGAGGATATATGTTGTAATAATTATTCATATGTGATGAGTATGATTTGAACTTGTATGTGATGTAAAAAGTTACTCATGGCATGTTAGGACTATGTTTGTGCAAATTGTGGTTTGTGAAAAAATTTTCCACAAACTTTGAATGTGTAAACGGAGGCTTTAGGATCAATTTTTAAAACTTTACCGAACACGGGACTTTTAGTTTTCATCGTTTTGTACACAATCTCATAATTATGAAAAAACACAGTTTTGACTTTAAATAGGCCTATCAAACAGTGTTTTTGGACTGCCTAAAACAGTCATAAAAACTGCCAAAAAGGCAACCCAAAAACTGCCTAATGCAATTTATTGAAATTGCCCAAAACAGTTCCAGCACTACTGTAACTATTTTGCCATTTCCAGACCATCTTGAGTCCAAATTTTATACTTTGCTAAACATGGAAGTTTTAGATTTTAACGAGATGAACAACTTTTGTGAAGATATTTTTTTCAAAATCTTCTTTTAAAATATAGTTATAGACAATTTTCTAAAACAGTCCAAAACTACATTTTTGCACATAAAACTGTTTTAAAGTTTCGAGTCATTTCGAGGCCGAACTACAACTTTTGCCAAACATAATAGTTTTAGTTTGCAGTAAAATGAAGAACTTTCATGAAGAAATTTTGTGAAAATCTATTTCTAAATTGGACTTAAAATTTGATATATAAAAACAGTCAAAACCTTTTAATTGGTAAAAATTTCAAAGTTTTAACTTGAAAACAATTTTGTCAAAATAAAATGGTAACCGGGAACTTAGAACAAACAAGAAAAAAGTTATTAAAACACACATTTAAAAACAAGTGACTTTTATGAGGAAAAACTTTAAAAGAAAATTTGTGCTTAATAAACGATTTCATATAAATCTTCCAAAATTACTCCACCGGTACCAGTTTTTACAAATAAAGATTGCGTGACTTTAAAATTTGATTTTTCACTAAACCAAGAAATTACAGTACTTTTGAGAGGTTATATAGGCCCAAGATTTAGTAGGTTAACAATTTTGAATGTTATTTTATAGAGCGATTTTTATTTGAAATTCCAAGCTAAATGGGTAAGAATTTCAAGGATGAACTTTAATCATTTTCAATTGAACACTAAATTTGCAAGCATAAAAATCCGATACGATAGAGCTTTAATGCCACGATGTTAGGCACGGGTCCAACGCCCATTTCAATATAAAATGCCATGCGGAACACAACCTATTGGTAGAATGTATATGACAATATAATGTGATTTTTGGGCTTGTAGGCTTAAAAACAATTACAAACCCATGAAACAAATTTAAAATAAATGCAATTAGGATTTAAGATAAGAATCATGAATTTAAGAGTGACTAATTTGATAGATTAATGCCTCATGATTTAAATGACGATAGATAATTAATTAATTATTGTGAAATTAATTAATTATCAACGTAGATATGAACATATGGCAGTTAAGGAAAAGTTTGAACATTATGAGGATTTAGTAAAAATTAATCCTTATAATAGAAAAGGGGAAACTCATGACCAGCTGATATAGGAATTCACGATCTAACAAAATGATCAAATTCTTGTGGTTATGCTAAAATTTAATAGCCTAAAATGAGAAATTCTTACACACTTGTAATCCGTGTTTATACAGATTTATTCAGTTGAGAAAGAGGAACTCAGAATTGATAGGGGAGTCTACTTTATTGATACATGTAAATAGAAATCTCACCTACAGTACGAATAGTTTAAAATAAATGTTTTCAATATGTTACAAGCATGTTAAGCTTTAAGTACGATATGCCATGTCATATTTCATGTTCACCAAAATAACTAGTGAAATTTAAATGAAAAATTAACCAAGAGGGTCGTACTAACCTCTTGACCCACGGGGAGGCTCCATGTTAAAGTAATAAATTATAATTGGTCATGCTGTTATTGGGACCTTGCAAACCCTTGTTAGACATGTATGCCCTAGGGAGTAAAAATGTAATGAGTTTTTGGAGACATTTTTATCAATGAAGAGCTTATTCATTATTTATATATCAAATCTTGTCCTCTTTACGTTCATATTTGTTGAATGTATGTTAAGCAAACAATAGTCTGAGACTGTCGGTCTAAACCTTAAGAATTGGGCATATGATGGACGGATTATGCGGAATACACGATTCTTAAGGTGATGGTCTAAATCATATGATCCGCAATCGAGGGAATAAAGTTGGGCGCTTTATTCATGCAAAGATTGTTATGTTGTCTATATCCCTTTTGAGAGATGGTTTGTCTTGACCATCGGAGGTGGACTCCGTGAATAGAAATATTGGCATGTTGTCATAGGTGACGATGTGTTGGATTGGGACATAAAGTGAATTGATTTGGATTATTAATTCTGTCTTGGCAAATCGATTCACTTTAGACAATCATTTGTATTGTATCTTAATCCTGAGATGAATAGTGGGCCCATTGTCTTGACTTGTGTCTTTTGATGTACCAAAGGGTGACACCCACATCTTAATAGTGGTATGCATGCCGGTACGTTGGAGGCATGACTCTTGATGGCGTAAACTTGTTATTCGTAGATATGGAATCCATAGCTCTTCTTTAGGAGTAATGATACCCTTTTATATGCGTTGTCCTGTAATTGAAAAACTGGAGCGCTCAACCATTTAGATACATAGGTGTAACCAAATGGTATACTATCTTTGGATAGTAAGTTTTCTGATGGTGAGATAATGGAACGTAATATAAAAATAATCAGGAAGGTAAGACAGAACTTGTCCTTAAGCTGATTATGGATTATCATATGGAGATACGATACACTATGATATGTCATGGAGACTTAGCTATACGAGCTTCGTAATTCTATGTAGTTCGAGAGTGCAGCTCCAAGCTTTTAGTGGAGTAGCGTTGGAGTTGATAATTATGAAATTGTTGGAAAAACGTTGCGCAACGGAATTTAAAACTTTTTACATCAGAGTATTTTTCCAAAACACAAGTTTGACATGCTGTATGCATAAATTGACCAGATCTTACTAACCTCAGTGTGCCGAAGAACCTCCACAACCTGTGTAGAGAAGTAACATTCCAAAAGAGCCTCAACCAATTGGTCTTCTTTGCTATTCTCTATCCACAACCGGAGTGAGTGTGGGCTCACACGTACAGCTCTTCCACTAGTGACTCTCCTTCCAACCAACAGAGAGAACCCAAAGCTAGTGTTCGTGATTTGTGAACAAAAGCTCTGAGGGAGTTTTCAGATGCTCACTAGAAGAGTATCACTCTTAATCTCTCAATTGATCTGAGTAAATCATGAGGCTCACTCCCTTTATATACCTGTTGGTCCTGTGGTCAGTCCTTATCAGAATAGGTCTCAAAAACTCGAAACAGAATCAAGTTCGGATCAATATCTGATAAGATCCACGTGAAAAATGCGTAATCTTATCACTCGCTGATCGGCAGGCCGAACAGGCCCCATCGGCAGGCCGAACACGTCATTCGGCAGGCCGAACTCCCGCGAAAATATCTCCGCGAATCTTTTATTTTCCACATGAGATTCTAAAGAATAAAGTCTCAGTTTTGATTCAAATAACCCAATAGAGAAGTTATCTGATCAAAACAAACTTTATCAAGAATATCTCTAAGAAAATAAATCAATTCACAATAATTCTACAAGTTTATCTTGATCTAATTTATCTAAAATTAAATCAACCAATAAACAGACAAGAATTATCCTATTGCAATAATTCAACAAGTTTATCTTATATTAATTTCTTACAAAATTAATTCAACTGATAAACAGACATGAATTATTTAATTCTTTTAAATTTTAAACCAATCTGATAAATCTGACATAAGTCACCAATTATTGAAAAAGCACGCCGTGTCGTTACAGGATTTTGTGAGCTAGCAAAGGGGACCAAAATGGACCTATAAAGTTCAAGCTCATGATAATTATGAAAACCAATATCCTAGATATACATTTTACAATTATCAACCCTAACGCTATTCCACTAAAAGCTTGGAGCTGCACTCTCAAACTTTATAGAATTACGAAGCTAGTATAGCTAAGTCTCCATGACATATCATAGTGTATCGTATCCCCATATGATAATCCATAATCAGCTTAAGGACAAGTTCTGTCTTACCTTCCTGATTATTTTTATCTTACGTTCCATTATCTCACCATCAGAAGACTTACTATCCAAAGATAGTATACCATTCGGTTACACCTATGTATCCAAATGGTTGAGCGCTCCAGTTTTTCAATTATAGGACAACGCATATAAGAGGATATCATTACTCCTAAAGAGGAGCTATGGATTCCATATCTATAAATAACAAGTCTACGCCATCAAGAGTTATGCCTCCAACGTACCGACATGCATACCACTATTGAGATGTGGGAGTCACCCTTTGGCACATCAAAAGACACAAGTCGAGACAACGGGCCCACTATTCATCTCAGGATTAAGATACAATACAAATGATTGTCTAAAGTGAATCGATTTGCCAAGACAGAATTATTAATCCAAATAAATTCACTTTTTGTCCCGATCCAACACATCGTCACCTATGACAACGTGCCAATGTTTCTATTCACGGAGTCCAACTTCGATGGTCAGGACAAACTATATCCCATAAGAGATATAGACAACATAACAATCTTTACATTAATAAAGCGCCCAACTTTATTCTCTCGATTGCAGATCATATGTTTTAGACCGTCACCTTAAGAATCGTGTCTTCCGTATAATCATCCCATCATATGCCCAATTCTTAAGGTTTAGACTGACAGTCTCAGACTACTGTTTGCTTAAAATACATTCAACAAATATGAACGTAAAGAGGACAAGATTTGGTATATATAAATGAATAAATTCTTTATTGATAAAAATGTCTCCAAAAACGTATTACATTTTTACTCCTTAGAGCATACATGTCTAACAATCTCCCACTTGCACTAAGTGAGTAAATACAGTAAATTTTGCATCCCCATAGCTTCCACATGCCTCTCGAAGACTCTCCCAGTAAGTGTCTTCGTAAATGGGTCAGCTAAATTGTCCTCTGACGCGATCTTGCATACCGAAACATGCCCGCCCTCAACGAAGTCCTTTATCACATGATACTTCCGATCAATATGCTTACTCTTCTTGTGAAATCTTGGTTCCTTAGCATTAGCTACCGCCGCACTGTTATCACAGTACAGTGATGTCGCCTTATCCATACCAGGAATTATCTCAAGATCCTCAAGGACCTTGCGGAGCCACACTACTTCTTTCGAAGCATCACTAGCCGCCACATACTCGGCCTCCATCGTTGAATCCGAAGTGCAATCTTGCTTCGCACATCTCCAACTGATGGCACCGCCGCCCAGAGTAAACACAAACCCCGAAGTCGATTTCCTAGAATCCAAACAGGTTTGAAAATCTGAGTCAGTGTATCCTAGAGTAGTCAAGTCCTTACCCGAATACACAAGCATATACCCTCGAGTCCTTCTTAGGTACTTGAAAATATGCTTTACCGTAACCCAATGGTTCGGTCCTGGATCCGCCTGAAATCGACTTACAATCCCGACCGCATAGCTAATATCCGGTCGTGTGCAAAGCATGGCATACATGAGACTACCCACTGTCGAAGCATAAGGCACCTTCTTCATGTATTCTCTTTCTTCATAAGACTTTAGAGAGTCTTTCTTAGAAAGAGTAATTCCAGACCTAGATGGTTCCCCACCTTTCTTGGAATCCTACATTGCAAACCTCCTGAGAATTTTATCTATGTATTCAGCCTGTGACAAAACTATCATTTTGTTCTTCCTATCCCGAAAGATCTAGATACCGAGAACAAAATTAGACTCACCCAAGTCCTTCATGTCAAACTGCTTGGTCAACCATAATTTGACCGATGACAATGCCCCAACGTCATTGCCAATTAGCAGAATGTCATCTACATAGAGCAATAGAAAAATCACCTTCGCATCTTTAATGTGTTTGTAAACACATGGTTCATCCATATTTTGTGAGAACCCATAAGTCTTGATCACCTGATCAAATCTTATGTTCCAAGAACGGGAAGCTTGCTTAAGTCCATAAATTGACTTTAGCAGCTTACAAACCTTACCCTCTTGACCCGCGACCTTGAACCCGTCTGGTTGTTCCATATAAATGGACTCATCAAGATAGCCATTCAGAAAAGTCGTCTTGACATCCATCTGTCAAATCTCGTAGTCGAGAGCAGCAGCTATGGACAAGAGAATCCAGATGAACTTAAACATGGCTACAGGCGAAAAGGTTTCCTTATATTCGATTCCTTTCTTTTGCGTATAACCCTTAGCTACCAGTCTAGCCTTAAAGGTTTGGACCTTTCCATCCACTCCTCTTTTCCTCTTGTATATCCACTTACACCCTATGGGTTTTACCCCTTCGGGAAGATCCACAAGATCCCAGACCTGATTAGTCTCCATAGACTTCATCTCTATGTTCATGGCCTCTGTCCAAAGTCTTGAATCAACATCCTCTATAGCTTTTGCGTAAGTGTAAGGATCCCTGTCATGTTCATCCAGTTCAGCCAAGAAGACCTCCCCATTGAACATATACCTTTCAGGTTGACGCCCAATCCTCCCACAACGCCAAAGCCCTTGAGGTTGTTGTTCAGGTTTGTTTGGTTTTTCTACACCGATGGGAATGGTTTCGTTCGGAACTTCCAAAGTGAACGAATCACCCCTTAACTCCTCAAGCACCACTTTGCTTCGAGGTTTAAAGTCGTCCATGTAACTCTCCTCAAGGAAAGTTGCATTAGTTGAAACCATGACTTTATTTTCCTTTGGGTTATAAAAATAACCCCCTTTAGTCCCTTTTGGATATCCTACAAACACGCAAACTTTCGAACGTGCTTCCAACTTATTTGGATCCTTAAACAGGACATGAGCCGGACATCTCCATATGCGAATATGGTTTAAGGATGTCTTTCTTCTTGTCCACAACTCGTGAGGAGTTTTAGGGACCGATTTTGAAGGCACATTGTTCAAAAGATAACATGCGGTTTGTAGTGCATATCCCCAAAAGGATAAAGGTAATGATAATAACTCATCATAGACCTGATCATGTCCAACAAAGTCCTATTTCTTCTCTCCGCTACGCCATTATGCTGCCGAGTGCCTGGCGCAGTCAAATGGGATAAAATCCCATTCTCTAACAAGTGTTCGAAGAACTCATCAGAAAGGTATTCCCCACCTCGATCAGATCGAAGTGCCTTTATGGGTCTACCCAATTGCTTTTCCACTTCAGCCCGAAACTCCTTGAACTTATCAAAAGTTTCGCTTTTGTGGTGCATCAGGTACACATACCCATATCTTGAGTAATCGTCAATAAAAGTGATGAAGTACTCATACCCTCCTCGTGCCCGAATGCTCATTGGTCCGCAAACATCACTATGCACAAGTTCTAGAACCCCTTCGGCCCTATTGCCCTTAGACCCAAATGGTCTTTTGGTAATTTTACCCTCCAAACAAGATTCACATTGAGGTATAGATTCCACCTTTAAGTGACTTAAAAGTCCATTCCTTACCGACCTTTGAATCCTATTCAGGTTAATATGACCAAGGCGCAAATGCCAAAGATAAGTCTTATTAGAGTGAGAAGTTTTAAGTCTTTTAGAGTTATTATCATTTATCTCAGCATTAAGCAATAAGTCCATCTTAGGTTTGATAAAATATAGATTATTTTGCATCCATCCAGAACAGATAAAAGATTTGTTTTTACGAATCACCACTTTTTCATTAAAAGATACCACGTTGGAGTCTTTAAATAAACAAGATACAGAAATTAAATTCCTTTTAAATTTAGGAACATAAAAACAATCTTGCAAAAATAAATTCCTATAATTATCAAAGTAAAGATGGACATCTCCCACTGCTTCCGTTGAGACCAAGGATCCATCGCCCATCCGAAGCGTGAAGTCTTCACACAACAGACTTCTAGTTTCTTTGAATCCCTGCAGAGAAACACAAACATGATTAGTTGCACCGAAATCTATGACCCAACTGTCACTGGATTCCTCAACCAAACAAGTTGCTAAATATAGAAGATCACACCTAGCTCCTTTGGAAAGGAAGTCCTTGCAATGCTTCTTAATATGCCCGACCTTTCCATAGAAGAAGCACTTAAGCTTCTTTGGGTTCTTCTTCTTCTTGCTCTTGGTAGCAGCAGGAATAAAAGACTTCCCGTTCTTGGCCCGTTGCTTCTTTCCATTCCTTGAGTTAGGATTGTAACTAGAAGAAGCTACCATGCTGGCCTCACCACCAGCAGGAGACTCCCTGATCAGCAGTTCAAACTCTTGCAACTATTTCATTAGTTCTGTCAAGGTCATATCCCGTCTATTGCTCAAATTAAATGTAGCTCTAAACGGAATAAATTCCTTAGACAGAGTCTCAAATACCATAGTCATCTAAGTTTCAGCATCGATGTCGGCTCCATTGGTTTGAGCCTCTGCGAGGTAACCTATGACCAACATCATATGCTCCTTTACAGATGTCCCCGGCTTCTATCTACAGTTAAAAAGTTTCTGAAGCGCCCCTTGCCGCTTTGTTATGGCCTGGGCTCCAAACATGTCCTCAAGATTATCCAAGATCTGCTTTGCAGTCTCATAATCCTGATGTTGGGCCTGCAGCACGTTGTTCATGCTGGCCATAACATAGCAGCGAGCCTGATCATTAGCATCTTTCCAGCGATCGTACGCTTGGAATTGCTCATCACTGGAGTCTCCCGTAGGTTCGGGAGGACAAGGGGTTGTCAGTACATATTTCAATTTCTCAAAGGACAGGACGATATCCAGGTTCCGTTTCCAATCATTATAGTTCTCACCGGTTAATTGGTTTTTGTCAAGTATCGAAGATAAAGCATTTTTAGACATTTTTAATCTACAATAAAGAATCATATACCAAACATAAGCAAACATATAATAATTTAGTAAGATAACACAATCATGTAAAATCATACAAATGTGTTTATGTGTCAAAACCTTGAAAAAATCACAACCTTACAACGATAATTCCCAACTCAGAATTCAACAAGCTCCTAGGGGAGTCATGCCAAATTCAATAAGGAACACGGATCCCCTCCTGATAATATATGCCATCCAGGACCCGTATGATCCAGCGTATATTAATAATCGTTTCTTTGGCCATCAATTTTATTAACAGAGCTCCTAGGGGAGGTTAATAATAAAATTAACGTGAGTGTATAACCATCATTTCGATATTTTATCCATGATTTATAATCACCACCTAGGGGTGTGCAACCATAAATCATACTAAAATACCTTATCCTTTTGAGATCCAATCTGGTACATGATAGAAATCCCTTCCTAGGGGTCGGGACCACCATGTTCTGCCTATGGACCAACGATGGAGGCCTTAGGTCCTCTTTTCGAAAACCTTCTCCCACTCAATCTTTTGAAGCCAAGGTTTTATTTTAAAATTATGCATGAACAATTTTAATATGAGCGGCACTTCCTATTCTATATGACATGTTATCAATATACATGGCAAATCATATTATAATGCAGACAAGCAAAGCAATCAAGCAAAGCTACAAGCAAAATAATAATAACCGTAATATTATGGTTCCATCCTAGAGAATAGAAAACTAAGATTACAAGAGAATAATCGAGACATTTATCGATTCTTCATCCTTGAATCCTCAAGTTGTATCCTTCTTCATGCAATACCCATCTTCAAGTCTTCAATCCCGTATGAATCAAATACTTCTTATCTCTGGTTATATCCAAATTTAATGTTTCTCAGAATTATCCCAAAAAATAAAATTAAAATTGCACCGTCAAAACTGTACCTTTTCTGGAAACTTTTTCAGCTCTCGGTCGGCAGGCCGATCTGGGTGATCGGCCTACCGGTCATGTTCCATCGACCTGCCGATCCAAAAGATCGGCCTGTCGACCCATGAAGGTTCGGCCTACCGAACTGAAAGTTCAGCCTGCCGGCAGAGCCAGCCGATTTCTGCCCCACTGTCGGCCTGCTGAACCACACGTCCGGCCTGCCGATCTGTGACCATCGGCCTGCCGAACTGTAAGGTCCGGCATGCCGACCGAGCAGAAATTCCTTATTCCAGAAAATACAATTTAAATGCAATTCATCAATTTTATTTTCAACAATTCAAAAACATAAAATTAGAGACTCAGAAAATACCTGGGAGCGCCATCATCATTCTTCTAGATCATCTTCTAGATTCGTCTTCTCTGAATAATTATTTAATTACAAAATTTTTACAAATTTAAAATTAAACAATAATTCCTAGACAGAGATAATAGTCCGCTTTCTAATTACATGAAAAACCTAGATACACATTTTAACCTCTAAGGAACCATAACCGGTACATATTAATTAACTAATAAATAATTAAATAATAATTTAATCAATCATAATTAATAATAAATATTCACCACATAATCCATGACATCATATATAATTTATAGAAACCTAGAGTGCCAACTCTCTATAAAATTCAATTCAAGCATAGGAGAGATTAAGATCACAAAATTTATGCATACAATATGATCACAAACTTGCAAATTTATGTAAAAACCATGTCTCTGATACCAATTGTTGGAAAAATGTTACGCAGCGGAATTTAAAAATTTTTACATCAGAGTATTTTTCCAAAACACAAGTTTGACATGCTGTATGCATAAATTGACCAGATCTTACTAACCTCAGTGTGCCGAAGAACCTCCGCAATTTGTGTAGAGAAGTAACAGTTCCAGAAGAGCCTCAACCAACTGGTCTTCTTTGCTATTCTCTATCCACAATCGGAGTGAGTGTGGGCTCACACGTACAGCTCTTCCACCGGTGACTCTCCTTCCAACCAACAAAGAGAACCCAAAGCTAGTGTTCGTGATTTGTGAACAAAAGCTCTCAGGGAGTTTTCAGATGCTCACTAGAAGAGTATCACTCTTAATCTTTCAATTGGTCTGAGTAAATCATGAGACTCACTCCCTTTATATACCTGTTGGTCCTGAGGTCAGTCCTTATCAGAATAGGTCTCAAAAACTCGAAACAGAATCAAGTTTGGATCAATATCTGATAAGATCCGCGTGAAAAATGCGTAATCTTATCACTCGCTGATCGGCAGGCCGAACACGTCATTCGGCAGGCCAAACTCCTGCGAAAATATCTCCGCGAATCTTTTATTTTTCACCCGAGATTCTAAAGGATAAATTCTCAGTTTTAATTCAAATAACCCAATAGAGAAGTTATCTGATCAAAACAAACTTTATCAAGAATATCGCTAAGAAAATAAATCAATTCACAATAATTCTACAAGTTTATCTTGATCTAATTTATCCAAAATTAAATCAACCGATAAACAGACAAGAATTATCCGATTGCAATAATTCAACAAGTTTATCTTGTATTAATTTCTTACAAAATTGATTCAACCGATAAACAGACATGAATTATTTAATTCTTTCAAATTTTAAACCAATCGGATAAATCCGACATATGTCACCAATTATTGAAAAAGCACGCCGTGTCGTTACAGGATTTTGTGAGCTAGCAAAGGGGACCAAAATGGACCTATAAAGTTCAAGCTCATGATAATTATGAAACCCAATATCCCAGATATACATTTCATAATTATCAACCCTAACGCTATTCCACTAAAAGCTTGGAGCTGCACTCTCGAACTTTATAGAATTACGAAGCTCGTATAGCTAAGTCTCCATGACATATCATAGTGTATCGTATCCCCATATGATAATCTATAATCAGCTTAAGGACAAGTTCTGTCTTACCTTCTTTATTATTTTTATCTTACGTTTCATTATCTCACCATCAGAAAACTTACTATCCAAAGATAGTATACCATTCGGTTACACCTATGAATCCAAATGGTTGAGCGCTCCAGTTTTTCAATCACAGGACAATGCATATAAGAGGATATCATTACTCCTAAAGAAAAGCTATGGATTCCATATCTATGAATAACAAGTCTACGCCATCAAGAGTTATGCCTCCAACGTACCGGCATGCATACCACTATTGAGATGTGGGAGTCACCCTTTGGCACATCAAAAGACACAAGTCGAGACAACAGGCCTACTATTCATCTCAGGATTAAGATACAATACAAATGATTGTCTAAAGTGAATTGATTTGCCAAGACAGAATTATTAATCCAAATCAATTCGCTTTATGTTCCGATCCAACACGTCGTCACCTATGACAACGTGTCAGTGTTTCTATTCACGGAGTCCAACTCCGATGGTCAAGACAAACCATCTCCCATAAGGGATATAGACAACATAACAGTCTTTACATGAATAAAGCGTCCAACTTTATTCCCTCGATTGGGGATCATATGTTTTAGACCGTCACCTTAAGAATCGTGTCTTCTGTATAATCATCCCATCATATGCCCAATTCTTAAGGTTTAGAATGACAGTCTCAGACTATTGTTTGCTTAACATACATTCAACAAATATGAACATAAAGAGGACAAGATTTGGTATATATAAATGAATAAATTCTTTATTGATAGAAATCTCTCCAAAAATGTATTACATTTTTACTCCTTAGAGTATACATGTCTAATAGAAATGTATATTTGGGATATTGGGTTTCATAATTATCGAGAGCTTGAACTATATAGGTCCATTTTGGTCCCCTTTGTTAGCTCACAACATCTTGTAATGACACGGCGTGCTTTTTCAATAATTGGTGACTTATGTCAGATTTACCAGATTGGTTAAAATTTAAAAGAATAAAATAATTCATGTCTGTTTATCGGTTGAATTAATTTTGTAAGAAATTAATTCATGATAAACTTGTCGAATTATTGGTATCAGATAATTCTTGTCTGTTTATCGGTTGATTTAATTTTGGATAAATTAGATCAATATAAACTTGTAGAATTATTGGGAATTGGTTTATCTTCTTAGAGATTATCTAGATAAAGTTGATTTGATCAGATAACTTCTCTATTGGGTTATTTGAATTAAAACTGAGACTTTATCCTATAGAATCTCAGGTGAAAAATAAAAAATTCGCTGAGATATTTACGTGACAGTTCGGCCTGTCAATGGGGCCTGTTCGGCCTGTCGATCAACAAAGGATAAGATTACGTATTTCTACGCGGATCTTATCAGATATTAATCTGAATTTGATTCTGATCTAAATTTTAAGACCTAATCTGATGAGGACTGACCCTAGGACCAACCTCTATAAATAGGAAGTGATTCTCACAAGTTACTTAGGTCAATAGAGAGATTAAGAGTGATACTTAGCTAGTGAGAATCTGAAAACTCCCTGAGAGCTTTTGTTCACAAATCACGAACACTTGCTTTGGGTTCTCTCAATTGGTTGGAAGGAGAGTCATCGGTGGAAGAGCTATACGTGTGAGCCCACACTCACTCCAGTTGTGGATAGAGAATAGCAAAGAAGACCAGTTGGTTGAGGCTCTTCTGGAACGTTACTTCTCTTCACAGGCTGCGGAGGTTCTTCAGTACACAAAGGTTAGTAAGATCTTGTTAATTTATGCATATAGCATGTCAAACTTGTGTTTTGAAAATTACTCTGATGATATATAAATTTTTAAAATTTCACTGCGCACTGTTTTTCCAAGCAATTGGTATCAGAGCCATGGTTTTTATATAAATTTACGAGTTTGTGATCATGTTATATGCATAAATTTTGTGATCTTAATCTCTCATTATGCTTGAATTGAACTTTATAGAGAGTTGACACTCTAGGTTTCTATAAATTATATATGTTGTCATGGATTATGTGGTAAATATTTATTAATTAATTATGGTTGATTAAATCATTGTTTAATTAATTATTAATTAATTAATTTACACTGGTTATGGTTCTTTCGAGGTTGGAATGTGTATCTAAGTTTTTCATATAATTAGATAGTGTACTATCATCTCCGTCTAGGAATTATTGTTTAATTTTAAATTTGTAAAAATTTTGTAATTAAATATTTATCCGGAGAAGACAGATCTAGAAGGCGGATCTAAAAGAATGATGATGGCGTTCCCAGGTATTTCTTGAGTCTCTAATTTTATGTTTTTGAATTGTTGAAAATAAAATTGATGAATTACATTAAAATTGTATTTTCTAGAATATGAGATTTTTGGTCGGTCGGCATGTCGAACCCTTAAGTTCGGCAAGCCGATGAAAATTGACCAGCAGGCCGATCTGGGTGATTGGCCTGCCAACCGAGAGCTGGAAAAGTTTTCAGAAAAGGTGTAATTTTTTTTTCGGTGCAGTTTTAATATTATTTTTGGGACGATTCTGAGAAACATTAAATTTGGATATGACCGGAAATATAAAGTATTCAATTCATTCGGAATTGAAGACTTGAAGATGGACATTACATCAAAAAGGATACAGCTTGAGGATTAAAGGATGAAGAATCGATAAATGTCTCGATTATTCTCTTGTAATCTTAGTTTTCTATTCTCTAGGGTGGAACCATGATATTACGGTTATTATTATTATTTTGCTTGTAGCTTTGCTTGATTGATTTGCTTGTCTGCATTATAATATGATTTGCCATGTATATTGATAACATGTCATATAGAATAGGGAGTGTCACTCATATTAAGATTGTTCATGCATATTCTTAAAATAAAACCTTGATTTCAAAAGATTGAGTGGGAGAAGGTTTTCGAAGAGAGGACCTAAGGCCTCCATCGTTGGTCCATAGGCAGAACATGGTGGTCCCGACCCCTAGGAAGGGATTTCTATCATGTACCAGATTAGATCTCTGAGAGGATAAGGTATTTTAGTATAATTTATGGTTGCACACCCCTAGGTGGTGATTATAAATTATGGATAAAATATTAAAACAATGGTTATACACTCACGTTAATTTTATTATTAACCTCCCCTAGGAGCTCTGTTAATAAAATTAATGGCCAAAGAAACGATTATTAATATATGCTGGATCATATGGGTCCTGGATGACATATATTAATCAGAAGGGGATCCGTGTGCCTGATTGAATTTGGCATGACTCCCCTAGGAGCTTGTTGAATTCTGAGTTAGGAATTATCATTGTAAGGTTGTGATATTTTCAAGGTTTTGACACATAAACACATTTGTATGATTTTTATATGATTATGTTATCTTACTAAACTATTATTATATGTTTGCTTATGTTTGGTATATGATTCTTTATTGTAGATTAAAAATGTCTAAAAATGTTCTATCATCGATACTTGACAAATGCCTATTAACCGGTGAGAACTATAACGATTGAAAACAAAACCTAGATATCGTCCTATCCTTTGAGAAACTGAAATATGTACTGACAACCCCTTGTCATCCCGAGCCTACGGGAGACTCAAGTAATGAGCAATTCCAAGCGTACGATCGCTGGAAAGATGCTAATGATCAGGCCCGTTGCTATGTTATAGCCAGCATGAACAACGTGATGTAGGCTCAACATCAAGATTATGAGACTGTAAAACAGATCTTGGATAATCTTGAGGATATGTTTGGAGGCCAAGCCATAACTAAGCGGCAAGGGGCGCTTCAGAAACTTCTAAAATGTAGATAGAGGCCGGGGACATCTGTAAAGGAGCACATGATGTTGGTCATGGGTTACCTCGCTGAGGCTCAAACCAATGGAGCCAACATCAATGCTGAAACATAGATGACTATGGTCTTTGAGACTTTGTCTAAGGAATTTATTCCGTTTAGAGCAACTTTTAATTTAAGCAATAGACGGGATATGACCTTAACATAACTGATGAAACAGTTACAAGAGTTCAAACTGCTGATCAGGGAGTCTCCTGCTGGTGGTGAGGCCAACATGGTAGCTGCTTCTGGTTCCAATCCTAACTCTGGGAATAGAAAGAAGCAACGGGCCAAGAACGGGAAGTCTTCTATTCCTGCTACTACCAAGAGCAAGAAAAAGAAGAAGAAGAACCCAAAGAAGCTTAAGTGCTTCTTTTGTGGAAAGGTCGGGCATATTAAGAAGCATTGCAAGGACTTCCTTTCCAAAGGAGGTAGGTGTGATCTTCTATATTTAGAAACTTGTTTGGTTGAGGAATCCAGTGACATTTGGGTCATAGATTCCGGTGCAACTAATCATGTTTGTGTTTCTCTGCAGGGGTTCAAAGAAACGAGAAGTCTGCTACATGAGGATTTCACGCTTCGGATGGGCGATGGATCCTTGGTCTCAGCGGAAGCAGTGGGAGACGTCCATTTTTACTTTGATAATTATAGGAATTTATTTTTGCAAGATTGTTTTTATGTTCCTAAATTTAAAAGGAATTTAATTTCTGTATCTTGTTTATTTAAAGACTCCTACTTGGTTTCTTTTAATGAAAAAGTGGTGATTTGTAAAAACAAATCTTTTATCTGTTCTGGATGGATGCAAAATAATCTATATTTTATCAAACATAAGATGGACTTCTTGCTTAATGCTGAGATGAATGATAATAACTCTAAAAAACTTAAAACTTCTCACTCTAATAAGACTTATCTTTGGCATTTGCGCATTGATCATATTAACCTAAATAGGATTCAAAGGTTGGTAAGGGATGGATCTTTAAGTCACTTGAAGGTGGAATCTATACCTCAATGTGAATCTTGTTTGGAGGGTAAAATGACCAAAAGACCATTCGGGTCTAAGGGCAATCGGGCCGAAGGGGTTCTAGAACTTGTGCATAGTGATGTTTACGGACCAATGAACATCCGGGCACGAGGAGGGTATGAGTACTTCGTCACTTTTATTGATGATTACTCAAGATATGGGTATGTGTACCTAATGCAACATAAAAGCAAAACTTTTGACAAGTTCAGGGAGTTTCGAGCTGAAGTGCCAAAGCAATTAGGTAGACCCATAAAGGCACTTCAATCAGATCGAGGTGAGGAATACATTTTTGATGAGTTCTTGGAACACTTGTTAGAGAATGGGATTTTATCCCATTTGACTGCGTTGGGCACTCCGCAGTAGAATGGCATAGCGGAGAAAAGGAATAGGACTTTGTTTGACATGATCAGGTCTATAATGAGTTATTCATCATTGCCTTTATCCTTTTGGGATATGCACTACAAACCGCATGTTATCTTTTGAACAATGTGCCTTCAAAATCGATCCCTAAAACTCCTCACGAGTTGTGGACAGGTAGGAAGACATCCTTAAACCATATTCGCATATGGGGATGTTCGGCTCAGGTCCTGTTTAAGGATCCAAATAAGTTGGAAGCACGTTCAGAAGTTTATGTGTTTGTAGGATATCCAAAAGGGACTAAAGGGGGTTATTTTTATAACCTAAAGGAAAATAAAGTCGTGGTTTCAACTAATGCAACTTTCCTTGAGGAGAGTTACATGGACGACTTTAAACCTTGAAGCAAAGTGGTGCTTGAGGAGTTAAGCAGTGATCAGATCACTCCGGAGGTTCCAAACGAAACCATTCCGATCGGTGTAGAAAAACCAAACAAACTTGAACAACAACCTCAGGGGCTTCGGCGTAGTGGAAGGATTGGGCGTCAACCTGAGAGGTATATGTTCAATGGGGAGGTCTTCTTGGCTGAACCGGATGAACATGACAGGGATCCTTATACTTACGTAGAAGCTATGGAGGTTGTTGATTCAAAACTCTAGACGGAGGCCATGAACATTGAGATGAAGTCTATGGAGGCTAATCAGGTTTGGGAGCTTGTGGATCTTCCTGAAGGGGTAAAACCCATAGGGTGTAAGTGGATCTACAAAAGGAAAAGAGGAGTGGATGGAAAGGTCAAAACCTTTAAGACTAGACTGGTAGCTAAGGGTTATACACAAAAGGAATGAATCGATTATGAGGAAACCTTTTCACCTGTAGCCATGCTTAAGTCCATCCGGATTCTCTTGTCCATAGCTGCCGCTCTTGACTGCAAGATTTGGCAGATGGATGTCAAGATGGCTTTTCTAAATGGCTATCTTGATGAGTTCATTTATATGGAACAACTAGACGAGTTCAAGGTCACGAGTCAAGAGGGTAAGGTTTGTAAACTGCTAAAGTCAATTTATGGACTTAAGCAGGCTTCTTGTTCTTGGAACATAAGATTTGATCAGGTGATCAAGACTTATGGGTTCTCACAAAATGTGGATGAACCATGTGTTTACAAACACATTAAGGATGAGAAGGTGGTTTTTCTACTGCTCTATGTAGATGACATTCCGCTAATAGGCAATGACGTAGGGGCATTGTCATCGGTCAAATTATGGTTGACCAAGCAGTTTGACATGAAGGACTTAGGTGAGGCTAATTTTGTTCTCAGTATCCAGATCTTTCGGGATAGGAAGAACAAAATGATAGCTTTGTCTCAGGCCGGCTACATATATAAAATTCTCAGGAGGTTTGCAATGCAAGATTCTAAGAAAGGTGGGCAACCATCTAGGTCTGGAATTACTCTTTCTAAAAAAGGCTCTCCAAAGTCTTATGAAGAAAGAGAATACATGAAGAAGGTGCCTTATGCTTCGGTAGTGGGTAGTCTCATGTATGCCATGCTTTGCATACGACCAGATATTAGCTATGCGGTTGGCATTGTAAGTCGATTTCAGGCGAATCCAGGACCAAACCATTGGGTTACGGTAAAGCATATTTTCAAGTACCTGAGAAGGACTCGAGGGTATATGCTTGTATATTCAGGTGAGGACTTGACTCCTCTAGGATATACTAACTCAAATTTTCAATCCTGTCTGGATTCTAGGAAATCGACTTCGGGTTTTGTATTTACTCTGGGAGGCGGTGCAATTAGTTGGAGAAGTGTTAAGCAAGATTGCACTTCAGATTCAACGATGGAGGCCGAGTATGTGGCAGCTAGTGATGCTTTGAAAGAAGCAGTGTGGCTCCATAAGTTTCTTGGGGATCTTGAGGTAGTTCCTGGTATGGATAAAGCGGTATCACTATATTGTGATAACAGTGTGGCGGTAGCTAATGCTAAGGAACCAAGATTTCACAAGAAGAGTAAACAAATTGATCGGAAGTATCATGTGATAAAGGACTTCGTTGAGGGCGGGCATGTCGCGGTGTGCAAGATCGCGTCAGAGGACAATTTAGCTGATCCATTTACGAAGAAACTTACTGGGAGAGTCTTCAAGAGGCATGTGGAAGCTATGAGGATGCGAGATTTGTCATATTTACTCACTTAGTACAAGTGGGAGATTGTTAGACATGTATGCCCTAGGGAGTAAAAATGTAATGAGTTTTTGGAGACATTTTTATCAATAAAGAATTTATTCATTATTTATATACCAAATCTTGTCCTCTTTACGTTCATATTTGTTGAATGTATGTTAAGCAAACAATAGTCTGAAACTATCGGTCTAAACCTTAAGAATTGGGCATATGATGGACGGATTATGTGGAAGACACGATTCTTAAGGTGATGGTCTAAATCATATGATCCACAATCGAGGGAATAAAGTTGGGCGCTTTATTCATGCAAAGATTGTTATGTTGTCTATATCCCTTTTGAGAGATGGTTTGTCTTGACCATCGGAGGTAGACTCCTTGAATAGAAACATTGGCATGTTGTCATAGGTGACGATGTGTTGGATCGGAACATAAAGTGAATTGATTTGGATTAATAATTTTGTCTTAGCAAATCGATTCACTTTAGACAATCATTTGTATTGTATCTTAATCCCGAGATGAATAGTGGGTCCGTTGTCTTGACTTGTGTCTTTTGATGTACCAAAGGGTGACACCCACATCTTAGTAGTGGTATGCATGCTGGTACGTTGGAGGCATGACTCTTGATGGCGTAGACTTGTTATTCGTAGATATGAAATCCATAGCTCCTCTTTAGGAGTAATGATATCCTCTTATATGTGTTGTCCTGTAATTGGAAAACTAGAGCGCTTAATCATTTGGATACATAGGTGTAACCGAATGGTATACTATCTTTGGATAGTAAGTTTTCTGATGGTGAGATAATAGAACGTAAGATAAAAATAATCAGGAAGGTAAGACAGAACTTGTCCTTAAGCTGATTATGGATTATCATATAGGGATACGATACACTATGATATGTCATGGAGACTTAGCTATACGAGCTTCGTAATTCTATGTAGTTCGAGAGTGCAGCTCCAAGCTTTTAGTGGAGTAGCGTTAAAGTTGATAATTATGAAATGTATATCTGGGATATTGGGTTTCATAATTATCGAGAGCTTGAACTATATAGGTCTATTTTGGTCCCCTTTGCTAGCTCACAACATCCTGTAATGACACGACATGCTTTTCCAATAATTGGTGACTTATGTCAGATTTATCAGACTGGTTAAAATTTGAAAGAATTAAATAATTCATGTCTGTTTATCGGTTGAATTAATTTTGTGAGAAATTAATTCAAGATAAACTTGTTGAATTATTGGGATCAGATAATTCTTGTTGTTAGACATGTATGCTCTAAGGAGTAAAAATGTAATACGTTTTTGGAGACATTTTTATCAATAAAGAATTTATTCATTTATATATACCAAATATTGTCCTCTTTACGTTCATATTTGTTGAATGTATGATAAGCAAACAGTAGTCTGAGACTGTCAGTCTAAACCTTAAGAGTTGGGCATATGATGGGATGATTATGCGGTAGACACGACTCTTAAGGTGATGGTCTAAAATATATGATCCGCAATCGAGGGAATAAAGTTGGGCGCTTTATTCATGTAAAGATTGTTATGTTGTCTATATCCCTTTTGGGAGATGGTTTGTCTTGGCCATCGGAGTTGGACTCCGTGAATAGAAACATTGGCGCGTTGTCATAGGTGACGATGTGTTGGATCGGGACATAAAGTGAATTGATTTGGATTAATAATTCTGTCTTGGCAAATCGATTCACTTTAGACAATCATTTGTATTGTATCTTAATCCTGAGATGAATAATGGGCCCGTTGTCTCGATTTGTGTCTTTTGATGTACCAATGGGTGACTCCCACATCTCTATAGTGGCATGCATGCCGGTACGTTGGAGGCATGACTCTTGGTAGCGTAGACTTGTTATTCATAGATATGGAATCCATAGCTCTTCTTTAGGAGTAATGATATCCTCTTATATGCGTTGTCTTGTAATTGGAAAACTGGAGCGCTCAACCATTTGGATACATAGGTGTAACCGAATGGTATACTATCTTTAGATGGTAAGTTTTCTAATGGTGAGACAATGGAACGTAAGATAAAAATAATTGGGAAGGTAAGACAGAACTTGTCCTTAAGCCGGTTATGGATGATCATATGGGGATGCGATACACTATGATATGTCATGGAGACTTAGCTACACGAGCTTCGTAATTTTATAAAGTTCGAGAGTGCAGCTCCAAGCTTTTAGTGGAGTAGCGTTGGAGTTGATAATTGTGAAATGTATATCTGGGATATTGGGTTTCATAATTATCATGAGCTTGAACTTTATAGGTCCATTTTGGTCCCCTTTGCTAGCTCACAAAATCCTGTAACGACACGGCGTACTTTCCCAATAATTGGTGACTTATGTCGGATTTATCAGATTGGTTTAAAATTTATAAGAATCAAATAATTCATGTCTGTTTATCGGTTGAATTAATTATGTAAGAAATTAGTTCAAGATGAACTTGTTGAATTATGGCGTTCGGATAATTCTTGTCTGTTTATCGGTTGTTTTAATTTTGGACAATTAGAACAAGATAAACTTGTAGAATTATTGTGAATTGATTTATTTTCTTAGAGATTATCTTGATAAAGTTTGTTTTGATCGGATATCTTTTCTATTGGGCTATTTGAATCAAAACTGAGACTTTATCCTTTAGAATCTCGGGTGGAAAATAAAAGATTCGCGGAGATTTTTTTCTCGGCAGTTCGGCATGCCGGATGACGTGTTCGGCCTGCCTATCACACAGTTCGGCATGCCGACCGCGACAGTTAAGATTACGCGTTTTTCACGCGTATCTTATCAGATATTGATCCGAACTTGATTCTGTTTCGATTTTTGAGACCTAATCTGATATGGACTGACCCCAAGGACCAATAGGTATAAAAAGGGAGTGAGTCTAATGATTTACTCAGATCAATTTGAGAGATTAAGAGTGATACTCTTCTAGTGAACATTTGAAAACTCCCTGAGAGCTTTTGTTCACAAATCACGAACACTAGCTTTGGGTTCTCTCTATTGGTTGGAAGGAGAGTCACCGGTGGAAGAGCTGTACGTGTGAGCCCACACTCACTCCGGTTGTGGATAGAGAATAGCAAAGAAGACCAGTTGGTTGAGGCTCTTCTGGAATGTTACTTCTCTACACAGGTCGCGGAGGTTCTTCGGTACACTGAGGTTAGTAAGATCTGTTTAATTTATACATATAACATGTCAAACTTGTGTTTTAAAAAATACTCTGATGAAAAATTTTTAAAATTCCGCTGCGCACTTTGTTTCCAAGAATTGGTATCAGAGCCGAGGTTTTTACATAAATTTGCAAGTTTGTGATCATGTTATATGCATAAATTTTGTGATATTAATCTCTCCAATGCTTGAATTAAATTTTATAGAGAGATGGCACTCTAGGTTTCTATATAATATATATGTTGTCATGGATTATATGGTGAATGTTTATTAATTAATTATGGTTGATTAAATTGTTGTTTAATTATTTATTAATTAATTAATACCGGTTATGGTTCCTTAGAGGTTAGAATGTGTATCTAGGTTTTTCATGTAATTAGATGGCGGACTATCATCTCCGTCTAGGAATTATTATTTAATTTTTAATTTGTAAGAATTTTGTAATTAAATAATTATTCGGAGAAGACGGAACAAGAAGTCGGAACTTAAAGATTGATGATGGCGCCTCCAGGTATTTCCTGAGTCTCCAATTTTATGTTTTTGAATTGTTGAAAATAAAATTGATGAATTGCATTAAAATTGTATTTTCTGGATTGAGGGTTTTCTGCTCGGTCGGCATGCCGGACCTCACAGTTCGGCAGGTCGAAGGTCACAGATCGGTAGGCCAGACGTACGGTCCGGCAGGCCGACAGTGGGGCAGAAATTTTGGTGCTCTGCCGGCAGGCCGAACCTTCATGTTCGGCAAGCCGAACCACCATGATCGGCAGACCGATCACCCAGATCGGCCTGCCGACCGAGAGCAGCCAGGTGTCCAGAAAAGGTGTGATTTTTCCAGTGCAGTTTTAATTTTATTTTTGGGACGATTCTAAGAAACATTAAATTTGGATATGACCGGAAATATGAAGTGTTCGATTCATACGGGATTGAGGACTTGAAGATGGATATTACATGAAGAAGGATACAGCTTGAGGATTCAAGAATGAAGAATCGATAAATGTCTTGATTATTCTCTTGTAATCTTAGTTTTTCTATTCTCTAGGGTGGAACCATAATATTACGGTTATTATTATTATTATGCTTGTAGCTTTGCTTGATTGCTTTGCTTGTCTGCATTATAATATGATTTACCATGTATATTGATAACATGTCATATAGAATAGGGAGTGCCGCTCATATTAAAATTGTTCATGCATAATTTTAAAATAAAACCTTGACTCCAAAAGATTGAGTGGGAGAAGGTTTTCGAAGAGAGAACCTAAGGCCTCCATCGTTGGTCCATAGGAAGAACATGATGGTCCCAACCCCTAGGAAGGGATTTCTATCATGTACCAGATTGGATCTCTGAAAGGATAAGGTATTTTAGTATGATTTATGGTTGCACACCCCTAAGTGGTGATTATAAATCATGGATAAAATATTAAAACGGTGGTTATACACTCACGTTAATTTTATTATTAACCTCCCCTATGAGCTCTGTTAATAAAATTAATGGCCAAAGAAACGATTATTAGTATATGCTGGATCATACGGGTCCTGGATGGCATATATTAATCAGGAGGGGATCCGTGTTCCTGATTGAATTTGGCATGACTCCCCTAGGAGCTTGTTGAATTCTGAGTTGGGAATTATCGTTGTAAGGTTGTGATATTTTCAAGGTTTTGACACATAAACACATTTGTATGATTTTACATGATTGTGTTATCTTACTAAATTATTATATATGTTTGCTTATGTTTGGTATATGATTCTTTATTGTAGATTGAAAATGTCTAAAAACGCTTTATCATCGATACTTGACAAAAACCAATTAACCGGTGAGAACTATAATGATTGGAAACGGAACCTGGACATCGTCCTTTCCTTTGAGAAACTGAAATATGTTCTGACAACTCCTTGTCCTCCCGAGCCTACGGGAGACTCAAGTAATGAGCAATTCCAAGCGTACGACCGCTGGAAAGATGCTAATGATTAGGCCCGCTGCTATGTTATGGCTAGCATGAATAACGTGCTGCAGGCTCAACACCAGGATTATGAGACTGCGAAGCAGATCTTGGATAATCTTAAGGACATGTTTGGAGGCCAGGCCATAACAAAGCGGCAAGGGGCGCTTCGAAAACTCTTAAACTGTAGACAGAGACCGGGGACATCTGTAAAGGAGCACATGATGTTGGTCATGGGTTACCTCGCTGAGGCTCAAACCAATGGAGCCGACATCGATGCTGAAACTCAGATGACTATGGTCTTTGAGACTCTGTCTAAGGAATTTATTCCGTTTAGAGCTACTTTTAATCTAAGCAATAGACGGGATATGACCTTGACAGAACTGATGAAACAGTTACAAGAGTTTGAACTGCTGATCAGGGAGTCTCCTGCTGGTGGAGAGGCCAATATGGTAGCTGCTTCTGGTTCCAATCCTAACTCTGGGAATGGAAAGAAGCAACGGGCCAAAAGTGGGAAGTCTTCTATTCCTATTGCTACCAAGAGCAAGAAGAAGAAGAAGAAGAACCCAAAGAAGCTTAAGTGCTTCTTTTGTGGTAAGGTCAGGCATATAAAGAAGCATTGCAAGGACTTCCTTTCCAAGGGAGGTAGGTGTGATCTTCTATATTTAGAAACTTGTTTGGTTGAGGAATCCAGTGACATTTGGGTCATAGATTCTGGTGCAACTAATCATGTTTGTGTTTCTCTGCAGGGATTCAAAGAAACGAGAAGTCTACTTCGTGAAGACTTAACGCTTCGGATGGGCGATGGATCCTTGGTCTCAGCGGAAGCAGTGGGAGATGTCCATCTTTATTTTGATAATTATAGGAGTTTAATTTTGCGAGATTGTTTTTATGTTCCTAAATTTAAAAGGAATTTAATTTCTGTATCTTCTTTATTTGAAGACTCCTACGTGGTATCTTTTAATGAAAAAGTGGTGATTCGTAAAAACAAATCTTTTATCTGTTCTGGATGGATGCAAAATAATCTATATTTTATCAAACCTAAGATGGACCTATTGGTTAATGCTGAGATAAATGATAATGACTCAAAAAGACTTAAAACTTCTCACTCTAATAAGACTTATCTTTGGCATTTGCGCCTTGGCCATATTAACCTAAATAGGATTCAAAGGTTGGTAAGGGATGGACCTTTAAGTCACTTAAAGGTGGAATCTATACCTCAATGTGAGTCTTGTTTGGAGTGTAAAATGACCAAAAGACCATACGGGTCTAAGGGCAATAGGGCCGAAGGGGTTCTAGAACTTGTGCATAGTGATGTTTGCGGACCGATGAACATCCGGGCACGAGGAGGGTATGAGTACTTCGTTACTTTTATTGACGATTACTCAAGATATGGGTATGTGTACCTAATGCACCACAAAAGCGAAAATTATGATAAGTTCAGGGAGTTTCGGGCTGAAGTGGAAAAGCAATTGGGTAGACCCATAAAGGCACTTCGATCTGATCGAGGTGGGGAATACCTTTCTGATGAGTTCTTGGGACACTTGTTAGAGAATGGGATTTTATCCCATTTGACTGCGTCGGGTACTCCGCAGCAGAATGGCGTAGCAGAGATAAGGAATAGGACTTTGTTGGACATGATTCGGTCCATGATGAGTTATTCATCATTGCCTTTATCCTTTTGGGGATATGCACTACAAACCGCATGTTATCTTTTGAACAATGTGCCTTCAAAATCGGTCCCTAAAACTCCTCACGAGTTGTGGACAAGACGGAAGACATCCTTAAACCATATTCGCATATGGGGATGTCCAGCTCATGTCCTGTTTAAGGATCCGAATAAGTTGGAAGCACGTTCAGAAGTTTGCGTGTTTGTAGGATATCCAAAAGGGACTAAAGGGGGTTATTTTTATAACCCAAAGGAAAATAAAGTCGTGGTTTCAACTAATGCAACTTTCCTTGAGGAGAGTTACATGAACGACTTTAAACCTCAAAGCAAAGTGGTGCTTGAGGAGTTGAGGGGTAATCCGTTTACTCCGGAGGTTCTGAACGAAACCATTCCGATCGGTGTAGAAAAACCAAACAAACCTGAACAACAACCTCAGGGGCTTCGGCGTAGTGGGAGGATCGGGTGTCAACCTGAGATGTATATGTTCAATGGGGAGGTCTTTTTGGCTGAACCGGATGAACATGACAGGGATCCTTATACTTACGCAGAAGCTATGGAGGATGTTGATTCAAGACTCTGGACAGAGGCCATGAACATTGAGATGAAGTCTATGGAGACTAATCGGGTCTGGGAGCTTGTGGATCTTCCCGAAGGGGTAAAACCCATAGGCTGTAAGTGGATCTACAAGAGGAAAAGAGGAGTGGATGGAAAGGTCGAAACCTTTAAGGCAAGACTGGTAGCTAAGGGTTATACGCAAAAGGAAGGAATCGATTATGAGGAAACCTTTTCGCCTGTAGCCATGCTTAAGTCCATCCGGATTCTCTTGTCCATAGCTGCCGCTCTCGACTACGAGATTTGGCAGATGGATGTCAAGACGGCTTTTCTGAATGGCTATCTTGATGAGTCCATTTATATGGAACAACCAGACGGGTTCAAGGTCGCGGGTCAAGAGGGTAAGGTTTGTAAGTTGCTAAAGTCTATTTATGGACTTAAGCAGGCTTCTCGTTCTTGGAACATAAGATTTGATCAAGTGATCAAGACTTTTGGGTTCTCACAAAATGTGGATGAACCATGTGTTTACAAACACATTAAGAATGGGAAGGTGGTTTTTCTACTACTCTATATAGATGACATTCTGCTAATTGGCAATGACGTTGGGGCGTTGTCATCGGTCAAATTATGGTTGACCAAGCAGTTTGACATGAAGGACTTGGGTGAGGCTAATTTTGTTCTCGGTATCCAGATCTTTTGGGATAGGAAGAACAAAATGATAGCTTTGTCACAGGCCGGCTACATAGATAAAATTCTCAGGAGGTTTGCAATGCAGGATTCCAAGAAAGGTGGGCAACCATCTAGGTCTGGAATTACTCTTTCTAAGAAAGACTCTCCAAAGTCTTATGAAGAAAGAGAATACATGAAGAAGGTACCTTATGCTTCGACAGTGGGTAGTCTCATGTATGCCATGCTTTGCACTACGACCAGATATTAGCTATGCGGTCGGGCATTGTGAGTCGATTTCAGGCGGATCCAGGACCGAACCATTGGGTTGCGGTAAAGCATATTTTCAAGTACCTGAGAAGGACTCGTGGGTATATGCTTGTGTATTCGGGTGAGGACTTGACTCCTCTAGGATACACTGACTCGAATTTTCAATCCTATCCTAGATTCTAGGAAATCGACTTCAGGGTTTGTATTTACTCTGGGTGGCGGTGCCATCAGTTGGAGAAGTGCTAAGCAAGATTGCACTTCAGATTCAACGATGGAGGCCGAGTATGTGGCAGGCTAGTGATGCTTCGAAAGAAGCAGTGTGGCTCCATAAGTTCCTTGGGGATCTTGAGGTAGTTCCTGGTGTGGATAAAGCGGTATCACTGTACTGTGATAACAGTGCTGGCGGTAGCTAATGCTAAGGAACCAAGATTTCACAAGAAGAGTAAGCATATTGATCGGAAGTATCATGTGATAAAGGACTTCGTTGAGATCACGTCATGTCACGATGTGCAAGATCGCGTCAGAGGACAATTTAGCTGATCCATTTACGAAGACACTTTCTGGGAGAGTCTTCGAAAGGCATGTGGAAGCTATGGGGATGCGAAATTTGCAGTATTTACTCACTTAGTGCAAGTGGGAGATTGTTAGACATGTATGCTCTAAGGAGTAAAAATGTAATACGTTTTTGGAGACATTTTTATCAATAAAGAATTTATTCATTTATATATACCAAATATTGTCCTCTTTACGTTCATATTTGTTGAATGTATGATAAGCAAACAGTAGTCTGAGACTGTCAGTCTAAACCTTAAGAGTTGGGCATATGATGGGATGATTATGCGGTAGACACGACTCTTAAGGTGATGGTCTAAAATATATGATCCGCAATCGAGGGAATAAAGTTGGGCGCTTTATTCATGTAAAGATTGTTATGTTGTCTATATCCCTTTTGGGAGATGGTTTGTCTTGGCCATCGGAGTTGGACTCCGTGAATAGAAACATTGGCGCGTTGTCATAGGTGACGATGTGTTGGATCGGGACATAAAGTGAATTGATTTGGATTAATAATTCTGTCTTGGCAAATCGATTCACTTTAGACAATCATTTGTATTGTATCTTAATCCTGAGATGAATAATGGGCTCGTTGTCTCGATTTGTGTCTTTTGATGTACCAATGGGTGACTCCCACATCTCTATAGTGGCATGCATGCCAGTACGTTGGAGGCATGACTCTTGGTAGCGTAGACTTGTTATTCATAGATATGGAATCCATAGCTCCTCTTTAGGAGTAATGATATCCTCTTATATGCGTTGTCCTATAATTGAAAAACTGGAGCGCTCAACCATTTGGATACATAGGTATAACCGAATGGTATACTATCTTTGGATGGTAAGTTTTCTAATGGTGAGACAATGGAACGTAAGATAAAAATAATCAGAAAGGTAAGACAGAACTTGTCCTTAAGCCGGTTATGGATGATCATATGGGGATGCGATACACTATGATATGTCATGGAGACTTAGCTACACGAGCTTCGTAATTCTATAAAGTTCGAGAGTGCAGCTCCAAGCTTTTAGTGGAGTAGCGTTGGAGTTGATAATTGTGAAATGTATATCTGGGATATTGGGTTTCATAATTATCATGAGCTTGAACTTTATAGGTCCATTTTGGTCCCCTTTGCTAGCTCACAAAATCATGTAACGACACGGCGTGCTTTCTCAATAATTGGTGACTTATGTCGGATTTATCAGATTGGTTTAAAATTTATAAGAATCAAATAATTCATGTCTGTTTATCGGTTGAATTAATTATGTAAGAAATTAGTTCAAGATGAACTTGTTGAATTATGGTGTTCGGATAATTCTTGTCTGTTTATCGGTTGTTTTAATTTTGGACAATTAGAACAAGATAAACTTGTAGAATTATTGTGAATTGATTTATTTTCTTAGAGATTATCTTGATAAAGTTTGTTTTGATCGGATATCTTTTCTATTGGGCTATTTGAATCAAAACTGAGACTTTATCCTTTAGAATCTCGGGTGGAAAATAAAAGATTCGCGGAGATTTTTTTCTCGGCAGTTCGGCATGCCGGATGACGTGTTCGGCCTGCCTATCACACAGTTCGGCATGCCGACCGCGACAGTTAAGATTACGCGTTTTTCACGCGTATCTTATCAGATATTGATCCAAACTTGATTCTGTTTCGATTTTTGAGACCTAATCTGATATGGACTGACCCCAAGGACCAATAGGTATAAAAAGGGAGTGAGTCTAATGATTTACTCAGATCAATTTGAGAGATTAAGAGTGATACTCTTCTAGTGAACATTTGAAAACTCCCTGAGAGCTTTTGTTCACAAATCACGAACACTAGCTTTGGGTTCTCTCTATTGGTTGGAAGGAGAGTCACCGGTGGAAGAACTGTACGTGTGAGCCCACACTCACTCCGGTTGTGGATAGAGAATAGCAAAGAAGACCAGTTGGTTGAGGCTCTTCTAGAACGTTACTTCTCTACACAGGTCGCGGAGGTTCTTCGGCACACTGAGGTTAGTAAGATCTGTTTAATTTATACATATAACATGTCAAACTTGTGTTTTGGAAAATACTCTGATGAAAAATTTTTAAAATTCCGCTGCGCACTTTGTTTCCAACACTTGTCTGTTTATCGGTTGATTTAATTTTGGATAAATTATATCAAGATAAACTTGTAGAATTTTTGGGAATTAATTTATTTTCTTAGAGATTATATAGATAAAGTTGTTTTGATCAGATAACTTCTCTATTGGGTTATTTGAATTAAAACTGAGACTTTATCCTATAGAATCACGGGTGGAAAATAAAAGATTCGCGGAGATATTTATGCGATAGTTTGGGCTGCCGATCTACGTGTTTGGCCTGCCGATGGGGCCTGTTCGGCCTGTCGATCAGCGAAGGATAAGATTACGCGTTTCTACACAGATCTTATCAGATATTGATCTGACTTTGATTTTGATCTGAATTTTGAGACCTAATCTGATGAGGACTGACCCTAGGACCAACCTCTATAAATAGGGAGTGATTCTCACAAGTTACTTAGATCAATAGAGAGATTAAGAGTGATACTCAGCTAGTGAGAATCTGAAAACTCCCTGAGAGCTTTTGTTCACAAATCACGAACACTTGCTTTGGGTTCTCTCAATTGGTTGGAAGGAGAGTTACCGATGGAAGAGCTATACGTGTGAGCCCACACTCACTCCGGTTGTGGATAGAGAATAGCAAAGAAGACCAGTTGGTTGAGGCTCTTCTGGAACGTTACTTCTCTTCACAAGCTGCGGAGGTTCTTCAGTACACAAAGGTTAGTAAGATCTGGTTAATTTATGCATATAGCATGTCAAACTTGTGTTTTGAAAATTACTCTGATGATATATAAATTTTTAAAATTCCCCTGCGTACCGTTTTTCCAGCAACCCTAACATCCCGTTGATCGCGCGCAACGGGTATGAGTACTCGAGCCTGATTAATAATAAGACAAGTTCATAACTGAGCATGATACGGTTCATGCATTTTATTAGTCATACATATGATTACGTGCTGCTTTAAACATTTTGCGATTTACTATTTTTACTTGCTGAGTGAAAGCTCATCAAGAATATTCATACTATAGGTAAACAACCTGTCAGTAATGCCTAATGGATGATGGCGAAGTAGCAGATGATCAAAGTGGAGATATGAGAAATAGATATCATGCGCTTAGATTTCCGCTTATGTTTTGATGACTATTTTGATAACTATTTTGATGACTGTTTTGATGACTATGACTCATGATCCTTGTATATAACTTTAAAATTTCGCTACTATACATATATTTTGAAATTATCGCTATGTTACTAATTAATTAGTTGTAAAAAAAAGTAAAAAAAAAAAAAAGGAGAAGAATATATATAGTTTTAAGATAGAATCAGTAAAGTTAACTTTTAAAGGATATAAAAAAAATGTTCCGCAAAATTTAGTAATTTAATTAAAAGTATGTTTACGAAGTTAAGTAACGGCCACATAAGGAGGGTCGTTACAAGGTTGAGGACGCTGGTGCTGAAGATGGCGATGAAGATGTTGGCAAAGGTCTTGGGCTGCAAAGAAAGGTGCTTCCCGTCGCCAATTAAAGTAGTGTCTTTCTCGCTGGCGGTGGCAGCAAAGCTTTGAGCACTTTGGAGGAAGAGTTCGCATGGTCGAAACCCATGGCGGGGAATTTGCAAGTTTGAAAAGAAGAAGATAATGAAATGGATTTTTTTTTTGGGCATTTTTTTTCACGGGAGTTTGTTGGATATTTTGGTGTTTGGCCGTTAGTCAACTGATTATATTTTATAAAAGGGGGAATTTTATCTTTTTGTGTCCTAAAAAAGTGCTCAAGGTACTAAAAAAGTATTTTCTAAAAAGTTAAGGTACCGACATGAAATTTTCCAAAACAAAGGGTATTAAACTTATATTTCGATATAACACAAGATGCTAAAATAAAATTTTTCTTTTTTTTTTTTGAAAAACAAACTTCAGAATTTCTATATAACGTAAGAATAAATGATAATAGAAATAATAATTAGTTTATAACAAATACTGCTCAAGTGTATCAAGTTAGGCTTTTAACTCTTAAGCAAGCTAATATTGGTGGAAATATTGATACTGTAATTTTACAAAAATCTTGGAGAAAATATCAATATCGATAGAAATATAAAAAAGATTATGAAAATTGTAAAAATTTACATTTAAAAATGTTTATGATACGTTGTAATAGAACAAACATTAAAAAGATATATAAATAAGCATGTTTTACATGAAAAACTTCATACATGTATAAGACTTCTCAACACCATAAGGAAACAAATATGCTTGACATGTCATCTAGATTCAGCAATACTATGTTATGACTTATTACCTAAATAATGTTAAATATAGGTCTGAACATACCACGTATAAATTTGTTGATCTCTTTCCAATATAATTTTATGAATGGGAAGCTTCGTCTAAGTTTGTTACTAGAGGACAAAGATTCATCATGTCGGCTAGAAAATATTGGTAATGTGATTATTTTTTTTAGAAAAAAAATTCAAACGGCTGAAATTTTCAATTTCTGTTGCTAACTGAAATTTTTTCAAAAATTTGCAAAAATTACGCTAAACACATACTGATATTAATATTTAAAATGATATTTCTTTCATATTCGGACAAAAACGATTTTATAGCCAAAAGATATTTTGATACCTCTATAAAACCGAAATTTTAACCGAAATTTTTTGAATTTTGGCAAATTTATGTGTATGCAGTTTAGGGATTCTCCTCCGTGTTACTTTGCATTGTTTATTCATTTGGCTCTGGATCTCTTGGCATTATTTGATTTCCCTAGTTGTAAATTTCACAAGGTTTTTCTAAAGGGCCTGTTGTTCATTCCAGGTACATTAATTTACGGTAGAGTGTTGGGGCTAATATTTTATGGAAGAACTGAAGAAGCAAGATTCTTTTAAAAGGGCAAAATCGGCTAATTTTGATCATCATCCTAAAATCAACATATTCTGGAGCATGATTTCACTTTTGACACGACTTGGAAAAAGTATGCTATTTATATTTGACAACATGCTTCGAGAAAACTTGAGGAAGAAGCTTCCTCGAATGAATAATACTAGTAAGCCTTTTTTTTTTAATTAGCTCTTATTGTAGCAAATGTATTTTTTTTTTACCGGTAGCTTTTGTTATTTTAATTTTTAGATTAATTTTTTAACATTTTGATTTATGATTATTTTTGTAAAAAATTTTAGCTCACAATATAAAACCATTTCTATTTATAAATTATATCATTATAAAGTTAATCTAACAAATATATTAATAAGACCAAAATATACATTCTATCCTAAATTTCTGTCTTTTTTATATATAAAACTATTTCTTCCATACGACTGATGTCATGGCAGACAAGGTTTGGCAACGGCCAATAGGGGTGGAGCAACACTAAATGGCCCGAGCGGGCCTGAGCCTGGGCCTGTGAGAGGCCCGGCCCGTGGCCGGTTTAGGCCCAAAAGACTTTTTCATCAGGGTGAGGGAAGTCTGGTCCCACAATCTCACAAAGATCCAATGTTCAAAGTTCCCCCTGCTTTTTCTCTGTAGTTTCTGTTCATTAGCACTACACATGGACGTTTGTGTCAAAATTGACATTCCTTCAACAAACTTGGAATCTTTGACCGACTCTTATTCCTTCAGGACTTAGTATTAGCAGTATTTGGTAAGGAAAAATCACAACAATAGATTGAACAAAAAATAATATATATACGCATATATGTTAGAGCATTGGTATTTGTCCCAAGTGGGGCCCCACTGCATGGGGCCCACTAGTGTGAGGGAAGCGGACTATAACCTGCTGGGACAAAATTTTTTTTTTCTGTATGTTATACTATCACGTACAAAAGAAAGTAAAGAAAGTTTAGAGGAAAAGGTTTGTCTGAAGGTCTTAAATTTCATTAACCAACAAGCCTTTATATAGGCAATACGTTTACAGACCAATGAATCTATAAATATATAAAAGAGCCAAAATCTAAAGTCTAATATCTTTTTTTTTAGAACTCTTGCACACTTGACTGGTGTCAACCTCTCTTACTTTTTTTTTTTTAACTTTTTCTTTTTACTCTTTTTTTTTTGGTTCTTTTTTACTCCGTAATGAAGTTGTTGTAAGTTTGTAATGTCTTTTAATATACTATTTTTTCTCTTATTCTTCCTTACTATTAAACGGTTTTTTTTCCTCTCACCATTTCACTTTAGTAAATATAACATTGAATTATTTAACAATACATACATATGTGGTTAGAATGCATATGTTTCAATTGTTGTAATTAACTGTGTGATATGACTTGGGTGCTTATAATGAATTGAGTAATTGTCCAAAAAAATTATAATAAGAAATGAAATTAAATTTTTATCCCGCTATACTATCAATTGTTGTTAAAGCATATCTTAATTAAAAATGTAACTATTAAAAATGTATTCATTAAAAACAAGTCCATATACATGTATATATATGCATGTGTGTATATATGTTACTGTCCCCCGGAGAGTGCTACCGAAACATATGAAAAAAATACTCTTCCAATAAGGTTTTGTTTTAAACTATCACATCTAGATTCTATCAATTTTTTATGTTTTTTATTTTGATGTAATTTTGAAGAAATTTAATGTTGACAAACATGCACTACCTAACCCCTCAGTAGAGACCATGGTTTCTCACTCTTGTTCAACATCTCTAGCTATCCAAGTGATCAAAGCTCTATATTAGATTTTCCAAGAATTTACCACTTCCACCTACACATAAATAGGAATCTTGTTATTCGGTATCAACCCTGCTAATTAATCTCTTTAGTCACAGCCTTAAAAGACCAAACGCAAAAAAAACGCTAGGAGTACAAGTTTGAAACAAAAATAATGGATCCAAAGATTGTGGAGGCAATTAGCAGCAACGACGTACCAACATTCCTTGGCTTACTTAGAGAAAATGAAGCAATTCTTGAGCAGAAAACAGCTTGCTTGAACACTGTTTTACACTTGGCTTCAAAGTTTGGACACATTGACATAGTCTTGGAGATCACAAAGCTGTGTCCTGAAATGGTTGCGGCTGAGAACAAGGACTCAGAGACCCCGGTTCACGAAGCTTGTCGCCAAGGGAATCCAAACGTTCTGAGGCTGCTTTTAGAGGCAAATTCCAGGGCAGCTTTCAAGCTCAACTCTCAAAAACAGACCGGACTTTTCTTGGCTTGCAGTCTTGGACATCTTGACGCCGTGATTCTCCTTATGAACCAGCCCGGGATTCTTGATTTGGAGGAAGTTGTTGGCCTTGATCAGACTTGTATTCACGTGGCTGCATCAAGAGGACACACAGGTAAAATATTAGAGTACTCTTTCTCCTATATTTGGATTTTTTTTTCTAAGTTTAGGTCTCTATGATGCATAATACAAGAGCTTTTTATGCAGATGTGGTTAGGGAGATACTAAACGTGAGTCCATATATGGCTCAAAAGGTAGACGCGAGAGGAAATTTCCCTTTGCACTACGCTTGTAATGAAGGGCACAGAGAGATAACTTGGATGCTCCTGAGGCGTGATCCCAACCTTGCCCTGCAATATAACAACAATGGTTACACGCCATTGCATTTGGCCGCGAAACACGGTGAAGTTTCTGTCCTCAAAGAATTTGTGCGAAAATCTCCCGCGGCTTTTCATTATCTCACCAAAGAGGAAGAGTCGGTGTTTCACTTGGCAGTGAGATATGACAAATTTGAAGCCTTGGTTTTCTTGGTTCAATTCTCTAATGCCACAAATCTCCTTCACTGCCAAGACCGGTACGGTAACACTGTCTTGCATCTTGCCGTTTCAGGAGGGCGAAATCAGGTGAGGAACAACACGGATTGTTCTGAATTAAACTTCTTCGATTAGATTATGTTAATAGCATATAGAAGAACTCTCACGTTTGTTCTTTATTTTGTACTGGTTTTAGATTGCAGAGTTCTTGATCAACAAAACAAAGGTGGAGATCAATACTCGGAATTGTAGAGGACAAACAGCGCTTGATGTCCTTGATCACACTAAGGACTGTGCGGAAACTCGACAACTAGAGACTGTTTTCGCAAGAGCCGGTGGAGAAAGAAGCATTGAAGTCATAAATTGTTCACCGGATGCATTATCTTCAAGGCTAAGTTACATATTCGAATCGGATATGTCCATGAATGAAAATGTTTTGTCCTCTTTGCCAGCAGATATAGCTTGTCTTCAGCAGGGGAATCAAAGAAAGCCTAAAATATCATCACCCCAGAACCAAGCTCAAGAGAAAATCACCAACGAAATGTTAAAACAGGAAACCTTTTCTCCAATGGCCAATTTCCGACATCACAGGAATACTCGCAGCAAAAGACACACAGCGGAACCGTCAAGAGAACGTTACAATACGCGCTTAGAGAAGCACCACATGATTCACAGTGAGGGAATACAAAATGCCAGGAACACTATCATACTAGTAGCCATTTTGATTGCGACAGTAACCTTTGCTGCTGGAATGACCCCTCCTGGGGGCGTCTACCAGGACGGGCCGATGAAAGGGAAGTCAATGGCGGGCACAACAAAGGCTTATAAGGTCTTTGCAATAAGCAACATTGTGGCTTTATTCACCTCTCTCTCAATAGTTGTTGTTCTTGTCAGCATCATACCCTTTCGGAGAAAACCGCAAATGAGATTGTTGGTTGTTGCTCACAAAGCCATGTGGGTGGCCATGGCGTTCATGGCAACAGGCTATGTTGCAGCCACATGGGTGGTGACACCTCGAGGCCAGGGTTCGGAATTCCTGCTTGTGGTTGTTCTGGCAGTAAGTGGTGCAACTTTGGGTATAATTTTTATTGCTCTACTTGTGCTGCTGGTTGAGCATTGGCTCAGGAAATTGAAGTGGAGAAAGTTGATTGGGAGATGGGGTGCAGATGATGAAATGGGAAGCCAAAATTCTGATGTTGAGAGCTCATACCAACAAGGATATCACTCATATTGACCATGATTAATTAGACACTTCAATTCAAGATCTCTTTAGTGTATCTGATATCAAAAGTGTATTACTTGCTACAAAATTACAACTTGTCTGCAAATATGTGATAATTTCATGTTTCATTACTTCCAAGAACTTTAAATTAGTTCTTTTCCTTAAACTTAATCAATCAATTCTTTTTTCGTGTTAAATTTCATCCTCTCACTTAAAGCACATATGACAATTTCCTTGACATTTACCAGTTACTTCTGCAGCATCAATTTAACGCGTAATTCGACCAGAAAAGACTTTTATTCGTCATCACTCATATATTGTAGAACATATCTTTTCCCTTGGCAGAGGACGGTATATTTTGAAGCCATTTGCATCGGTATGCCATTAAAAAAAAATACTAATAATAAAAATAATAAAAATCTCAAGCTAATTTTGCCTTCCCCAGTTCGGAGAATTTGCAGCATATAAGACCAAGACCATCCATTGCTGATCCCAATTCAATAGTTTTTGGGGACAAAAAGGACCAGGAAGAAGGATATGACTGAAATACAGCAAGTAGAACTAACTTTTTATAGTTTAATATGCAGGAGTGGATAACCTTGTGAAGTAAAAATAGTTAGGATTAACCTGGGATAGGTAAAGATTGTTACTTTTAAGAACAATCATTTCTGGTATTGTCAAGGTCTGCAAATCAAACAAAGACTTGGAAAGAAACAAAAAAGTAAACGTATTTAGGAGAAAGTAACGAGGATAATTGTCATTGTTCAAGGTGAAAGAGGCAAGCTGATTAATTTTGACCAGGCCATTCATATTAAAGAAGGTTGGTTGAATGCTCAATCTTCATCAGTACCTTTGGAAAGTTACAGCAACATGGCCAAGCAAATCGACCGTGAGCCGTGACGTGAGGAATATATATATATATATCCCAATAACTGATTTTTTTTTTTTTTTGAACTTCTAGACTACGGTTTGTTGACTTGAAAAGCAGACGCCAGAGAGGAGAATCTTTGAATATATATCCCAATGACTGATTTTATTTATTTTGAACTTCTAGACTACGGTTTGTTGACTTGAAAAGCAGACCACAGGGAGGAGAATCTTTGTCTATAAATTTGACTGAGGCTGTAGAATCTCAACTTTGTCTAGTTTTCCTTCTTTTTGTTTTTCGAGATTATTTGGTCCCAAGTTGTGCTAATTAAACAAAGATAAAAGAACAAACATTGAAATAAATAAGTATTAGAGCATTAATGAATATCTCATTGCACGTAACTGAAACAAGACCAACAATGTTCAATACTGAATGAATAAGTTCAAATAAAAATAAAAATAAAAATAAAAACAGAAGATTCCAACATCTGGAATCTGACTCAAAACAGACTTAGCAAAACCAAAACAAACAATATTGACCTTAATTAATTACGTACTGTAATAGTTCAAATCATACTAAGGTTGCAAAAGTAGCAACAAGAAGAGCCATCACAAGTGAGGTGCAAGTGACCGCGGACACCGAACCTCCCAAGCTGTGCGCCGGGAAAGGAGACGCTGCGAAGTAGTCAGGTGGAGAAGCAAAGGAATGTTGAGACCTCGGAGACAGAACATCGACGATCATCCGCTGGCCCTTTTTGCAGTGATCGGAAGCGCCACTGATGAAGTAGAAGAGGCCAGGCCTGTCAAGTTTGACAGTGCTGTTGCCGTTATCAAAGGCAATGATTGGCTTGCTTGTGTCGCAGTGGTAGTAACCCCATTTCTCCACCACAAGGACCGAGTCATTCTTGTACTCAAAGACTGTACAATTATAAATAAGATGATCAAAGAAAATTAGCATTTATTTTCACTGCTTATGAAACTTACCAATAATGACAAGAAACAAACTGCTTACCAAGAGAATCTCCAACTTTGAAACGATTCTTTGAAGCCCACTGATTGTACAAGGTTTTGTTGTTGATGTCGGGCTCCACCCAGCCCAAATCGTCTCCTACTTTGAAGTCTCTAGTAGCTTCGAACAGTGGAGCATTCATGAAGAAGAAGAAGAAGAAGAGCATCATCATCGAAGTATTGAGAAGAATCATGGAATTAGAAGCCATGATTGTTTCTGTTGATGAAGTTTTGTCTCTCTCTCTAGAAATGAAGTTGCTCAAGATTGTGGAACTGTACTCTTGGGACCTCAAGAAGAACCAATATATATTATTTCGGTGGATATATACACGTAGATGTATATGAATCATGAAGGAGTTGAGATCGTGGGGTGACCATGAGAAACGTGGTGGGATTTGGCGGTTATTTCTTGGCTAGATACCGTTGCTGAGAATGTATTCCTTTTTACTCTCTCTTTTCTTTTCCTTTTTTTTTCTTTTTTTTCAAGAACAAAAAGAGAACGTGGTGTTGTGGTGACGTTAATCATGCTTCTAAATTTAACTAAAAAAAAAAAAATCATTCTTCTAAGCAGGAGCCGCATTATCCGAGAGTTATGGAATGAACCCGGAAGATAATAATTTCTGGGTTAAAAAAAAAAAACAAAACAAAAAACAAAACAAAACAAAAAAAAAACAATCTATCAATATACTCAAGCGAGACATCCTTCAGCTTGCACGTCCATTATTTGGCATTATGTAGAGACCACACCTATAAAGCCAGTGATGAACTTCAATTGGAACCCCCAAAATAAGAATATGAGCTTTCTATTATAATAGTATTTAGTAGTAATTCATGTAATAAATAAAGTAAAGTATATCCTTTTCAAAAATAAATAAATAAATAAATGAAGTATACAAGGCTAATATGACAGAATATAAATTTAAAGTTTAAAATAAGTGCTAGATATTTTTTCAAACCCTATCTTGGAATTCTTCACAAGAACAACAACGAAAAACAGAAAAAGGCTTTTTTTATCATAACCCCCTGAACTTTACGTGTTTGATAAATTAGTCCTTGAAAAAAATATTGTGGCAATTGACCTCTAAACTTAGAAATGTGTTGCCACCAAGGCCTTTCACAAACGTCTGTTCAATTTTAACAGTTTTTTAACACGTGAGTCACACGTGACTGTCATATAGGGACATTTCTGGTCATTTGAATTTTCTTTTATCGCCGATTCATTTTACGTTCAAGGGAAGTTAAACAAAAAATATTATTATTTTAATCACAACTAATTATAAGGGACATCTTTCTTGCTGTAAACAGAGTAATACAGGATTGCTGTTATCAATCTCAACCTTTTTCTTAGAGGAATTTTCAACCTGATTGTAGAAACATAAAGAACAATGAGAAAAAATAAAAACAAATTATTTTACCATCATTTCACAGTTTTTTTTTTTTTTTTTGTCATTTTTCTCAAGTCATCGTTAACAATCATACTTGGCACCATCAGCAAGAGAGTTTTGGTCGGTGAAAGTAGAGCTACAAATCTTCTTTGTATACACCCCAAGGCTCATCTAAATCTCATCCCAAAATCATTCGTAGCATATGCCATATCTTTATTTCAAACAATAAAAGCATAAGGTAACTAAATCCACAAAAGAAAAACCCACATTCTTGAACAAAAAAACAAAAGAAAAAAGAGAAATATTTCTCTGCAAAATCCTACTAAGCTAACTGCGATGACGAGATTCAGCAGAGGTGGAGGTTGTGGCGATGCTGCAAGCAAAGCGAAGTCGAGATCTAGCAAAAGCGGTCAAGCTCCGATGAGATCTAGCGGGGAAGGGGGTGCTGTGACGCCGAGATCCGGCGGTAGATGGGTCGCATGATGTTGAGATCTGCCAGCAAAGAGGGTACTGCAACGCTGAGATCTGCCGGCGACGAGGTTGCTGCGACGCCAAGATATACCGGCGAAGGGGTGCGCTGCAAGCTCGAACAGGAGGGGGCAGAGCTGTAAGTGGTGTGGGGGTTTCTTAACCGGATGGGAGCCACAACCATTACCATGGATTTCGTCTTTTTTTCTTCCCCTAATCTATTTAAAATACCAACAATGACCTTGAGAAAACAACATGTGCAACTCAGGTGTTAAAAACCTGTCCGGAATTTAACAGACGTGAGTTGTAAGAACTTGATTGCAAAATGTGCGAAAATATTTTTGAATTTAAAGGGTCAATTGCCACAATTTTTTTTCAGGGACTAAGCTGCCAAAAACTCAAAGTTCGGGGGGTTGTGGTGCAAAAAAGCCAAAAAAAAGAAACGGCCAGCAAGGTTTTTTTTTTTTTTTTTCTTCTTGGAAATATTTTAATTGAATTATATGACCACCCTGTTCAGGTAGCCAAAGAGATCAAACGAATTCCAATAAAACAAGATACATCAAACAGGCATAAAACTCCGGGGTAAAATTTTTTGTTTATTAATAATTGGACCGGTAGTAAAGATGAAAGACGGTATTAAAAATCAAAACTGTGCTTCGAAAATTCATGTTGTTTCGAGTCTACGTCAAAAATGCCCAACGAACCCAGCCGTCAAAGGACCAAGAACCTTACAATTTACATGCATTTTGCTCATATATTGCTTCCAGAAGCTATTTTATCTTGGTTCATCATGAGATCTTGGAACTTGTTTCGTTTTGCAACCCGGACATCAAGCACACTAGGTGGCATAGGTTGGAGGTGACCATGCAACTCTACTAGGCGTAAGAAATCTTGTTTAGACAAACTTTTCTTCTCAACAAGTTCGTCGACCACCGCATCCATGAGCTTTCGGTTATGGTGCAGGATCTGATATCGAAGACAATGATAAGTGAGTCCCAATACAGTAAAAAGATAGATAGATCACAATGAAATGAATCTTTGCATTACCTCCTTGGCACGTTCATAACACATGTTAACAATCTGCAATGCCTCTGAATCAAGGTCCTGAAAAAATTTAAGATTCGCATGAGCGCGCAACCCAAGAGTTCAGCCATAATATTCCGACTGTAACAGAGATAAGTTCTTAAAGAATTTTTTAAATGAAATAGTGTAAAGACATTCAATTACATTGATTCGATCAGCAACCCAAAAGTTAGACAGTCCATGATGCTTGTCAGAGAGGCCACCAAGAACAAGAGTCCGTGCAGCTGATCGAGCATTGTCTGCCGTTTCAGCCCATATTGTACTCAACTGAAATACAGGATTATTAAGAAAATTTTGACCTCGTTAGCTTACAGTGACAACTCCAGCAAGCTAAACTAATTATACTCTGCTTACAACAGAAAAATAACTCTTGGAATACAACGTCCCTTGAAACATCTGACCTTTCTTTTCTTTGGAATCTCAAAATTCCTGTAATTGAGTCAAATAAAAGGTTCAAGGTTTACATACCTGATCCTCGCCATACCAAATTTCATCAGCTGCACGTGGTGCTAGTTGAACAGTGATATGATCCAGGAGGGATTGTCGACTGCCGGAAATTAGAAAACAAATTGACGAAAGATGAAAAGAGGAGATAAGGAAACACTTTTGGGACAACGAGCAGAGAAAGAACAAGCAATACAAAGGAAAACTCATACGTAAGCATTCCTTCATTGAATTTGATTGGATCCATTTTCATCCGAACATAGCCTAATTCCCTGCCAGCTCTAGGAGCAATTGTGACCTGCAAATATATTGTTAAATCAGTTGATATTCTATGCTTATGAAAAGGACACCTCTAAAAGAGCAGCAGCCAAATTCAAAAGATTACTTTGACAAAAAATATATGCATTAAAACGGCTATATTGAAAATCAATCCAAAAAACAACAGTCAAAAGTGTGGGTTTAGGATCATACAAACTCTATATTTTTAAGATCAGGGAAGTTTGCAGCTACAACAGCCATTGCTGCTTCATTAATAGCTACTTGCTTCCAAGTCTCAAAACTCCTCTCTTTTCTGTCTAGCATACCCCGTTCTTCCATTTGTGCAGCTTGTAAGAGATCATCTGTTGTGATCTACAAATGTCCAAAAAATTTCTATGCTGAGAGAAGCATCAAGAATATCAAATTGCCAGTCACCAAATCACAGTTCCAACTTAAAAGCACAAAAATATTCAATCAAATCGTATGCAGAACTCATTTCTTAAGCACCTCTTTCTAAGGGAGCTCGTTCCTTTTTGTGTAATTGTCATGTTCAGTGGACCAACTTAGAGATGAGATGCAAGGGTAATGGTAATAATCCATGAATTTTTGTCTCCACATTTCTGTATTAATTCTGGAAAGGTTAAATTATACACAAGAAGGTATTACCTCTGTCCTTCCATCGCGTATCATGTTGATAGCAGCAACCTCAACTATGTTGGCTAGCTCTGCCCCAACCATTCCATCAGTCATACTAGCAACAGCCATGTAGTCCACATCCTCAGCCATAGGCTTCTTACGAGCATGCACCTATAAGCAGAAAATGAAAACAGGTATTAAAATCCATAAGAATCTCACAGGAAGAACAGAAAGTGGCAATCTTGAAATGTCAGAAAACCAGTATCAGGATTTCAATGAACAAGTTTGAACTATTACCTTCAAAATTTCAATGCGACCTATAAGACCAGGCTTAGGGATAAATATTTTCCGATCGAATCTTCCAGGTCTTACAAGGGCCGGATCTAGAATGTCCGGTCTATTTGTAGAAGCAATGGTGATCACTTCCCCTCTTCCCTCAAACCCATCCAAGCAGACAAGAAGCTGAATTATGGACATGATAACAGATATCACTTTGCACAAACATTTCGAGTTTAAAAAACAAAATCAGTATGAAACAATCCAAAGCATGATAATTAAGTATGCGCAGCCAACCTGATTAAGAGTAGCGTCACGTTCTTGTCCACCAGAACCCTTGATTAAACCACGCTCTCTCCCAACAGCATCTAACTCATCAATGAACACAACTGATGGGGCCTATCACAAAACAATCATGAATTTCCAAATGCGAGCTAATCATCTAATTACACGCTCACATTACAAAGGTATCTTTGCTTGCATAGAAAACCTATCTAAAAACAGAACATACATTTTCCTTTGCTTCCTGGTAAAGTGCTCGGACACGCGAAGCACCAACACCAACATATATTTCTACAAACTGAGAGGCGGAGATGGAAAAAAAGTTGACCCCTGCCTCACCGGCCACAGCTTTTGCAAGCAAAGTCTTGCCCACTCCAGGAGGGCCACAAAGAAGAATACCACCTAAATTAACAAAACCAAATATCACATTGCCATGATCAAGCGCAACACTAAGCTCTGAGATTTTCTAATTATTACAAACATAGCACAAAACTAATAGAACTAAGCAAGTTCTCAATAATCAAGTGTCATTACTAACCAGGAATTCTAACACCTCTCCGGCGATACATCTCCCCATGAGTGAAGAACTTGACGATTTCCTCCAGCTCAAGCCGGATTTTCCCGAGCCCCGCAACATCCTCAAATTTGACATCCACGCCCCTCTCCAAGTACTGGGGCAGTCTCCGATTCTGAGCTCGCCGGACACGAGCACCGGACTTCATGAACTGCGCTGCCATCTTCATATAAGGATTGACCTCTCCTCCTTTCCCTTGCTCAAGCTCATCAGTGTCCTCACCCTGAAGCCCCTCCATTTCTCTCTCTAACTCCCTCATCTTCTTCCTCTCCTCCGCCTCCGCCTTCTCGATCTTCAACCTGTCCTCGTAATCCTTCTTCTGCTTCCTGTAGTTCAGCACCACCGTTCTGTAGAAAATGTAGAAGAACAAAAACCCTAGCGCCGTCGCCACGTTCTGATCCTGCGCCAGGTCGGCCCAGAAATTGGCCATGTCCCGCTCATTGGCGCGAGCCTCGCGCAACGATTCCTCGTACTTCTTCTTCCTCGCCTCCCTCCTCAACCTCCTATCCTCCTCTTTCTTCTGAACTTTCATGGCCTTGTCGATGATCTCCCGCTCATTTCTCATTCTCTCCAGCTCCTCCTTCCTCTGACTCTTGAACTCCTCCCTCGCCCGCCGCAGCTCCGCCGCCTTCTTCGACTCCTTCTTCGGCTTCGTGAACGACAACATGAACGCCGGCAGTCTAGTCAAAAACCCTAGATAAGGCGGCGGCAGCTCCGGCCTCTTCATCGGAGGTGTGTAAGCGTTGACACAGAACGAGTCGATGCTCAATCTCTCCCAATCCTCCCAGAACTTCTTATCGCTCTCCATCGACGGAAGCATCGTTCGCAAGACTCTGGAATCTTCGAGAACAACCAGTACGGGTTCGGCTTGCTGTCTCAAATCGACACCGGGAGGCTTAATCACATGCTTAAGCTTGCCTTCCTCTTTCAATTCCAATACATCTGTGTAGGGAATGCGATTCGAGACGAGAGGAAGTCCCTGGGACCACGCTTTGAGTTCCTGAGGCGACAAGGCTTCAGCTTTTTTGCCCGCCGGCTTCTTGCCGCCACGCTTTCGCTCCTTGACGGCGGCGACGGCAGCTTTGGGCTGGGGAAGAGAGGCGGAGATTACCATCAGCGTCACGGAGAACTTAAGGAAATCGAATTGGGGGTTTTTCTTGGTTTTGTCATCTTCGCCGCCGTCGTCGCGGCCACCGTTTGGGGTCGAGAAATGGGAGGTGATAGAGGGGCGAATATGGAGTTTGGTTGAGCGGCGAGAGGTTTCGGGTGTGGGATTGAGGAATCGGGATGAGGGTAAGAATGAGAAAGATGAGGAAGAAGAAGAAGAAAAGACCAAACGGCACTGACAAGCCATGGAGGTTTTCTGATTGCGCAGAAGAATTGAAGGGGTTTGGTGGGTTTGAAAGCTACATTTGATGTATGGGATGGAGATGAAGATTAGCCAGTTTGAGCAGGCAGCTTACGAGTCACTACTCAGTTCCTGACTCACTGGAGCTCCTCCATGTTCGCCTTTTCCTTTCATCAGTCTTGAAAATCTTTAAGATTGAGAGAATCGGCGGACATTTTTATTCAATTGGATTTTTTGCACCATTGCCCTTAAACTACTTGTTTATTAGGAATGTGTCCCCTGAAAAAAAACCAATTTGACAATTAAGCCCGTGCATCTAAAAATGAGTGGCAAAAATACCCAATCGATAACAATAATGTTGATGTTGTTGGGTTTTTTTTTTCTTTTTTTTTTTTAAGGCTTAACAATACTGTTGTTGTTGTTGGTGGTGGTGGTGGTGGTGGTGGTGTTGTTGTTTACTCGCAAATGAATCGATAACACAGAGATAACAAAAAACATGAGTGGTCAGTTTTTATGTATTTTAACATAAATTTATTTTTAAAACAAAAGTAACTCAAAATCTTAGTCCTCTTCAGATAGCTTATGATTTTATTTTTAAGTAATAGAGGAAGAGAAATATAAGTAAAAAAAGTGCTTTTTTGACTTTAAAAGAGCTTTTGTTATTTAAATAAGTTAAAAGCCCTTATTCATACAAAAAAAAAGTGTAATTTATGGATATAGATGAATTTTTAATTTGTTATTCTTAAATATAAGGTCAATTGTGTAAATAAAAAAGCTTTTTATAAGTTTTTTTTAATAATCATCATTGGCTTGACTTCTCTAATAAGTGCTTATAAAAACCATAAGCATTTTTTCATGGATCATCCAAATAGGCTCGTAAGCAATTTTTGAATTAGAATAAACTTAATATAAACCATTCCAAACGGGCTCTTAATAGACATTCGGAAACGTGATTGAAACCAATAATTGAACCAAAGTTTGTTTGAAAATTAAATTTTGTTAGAGAAAACATTGTAACAAAGTTAGTTTAAACCATAACTTTGTCATTTAAATTACATTGCAAAATAGCCTATTATATTTTAACTAAAACTAATTAAAATCTTTAACTTCCAATAAACATAAATTCGTCCTTAGTGATCACACACTGCACAATTAGGGGCCTATATAAACCATGATGACATGAACATGGATACTTGTTGTTTTCAGTATTAAAACAACTCGTTTGTCTCTCCCCTCTTTAAATGGGTCAAAAATAGCTATAAAGTTTTACCTTTCTTTGCACTTATTTCTAGATGCTTCCCAAAAGTCATGCCAAGTTTTTTTTTTTTTTTAAGAACGAGAATTATATTTCATTAAATAAAACACGTCAATACAAATGGCCTATTTTACACAAGGCAACACTCTCAACTCTTGTAAAAGTTGATGAAATATGATAAAATTCAGAGAAAAATGCATACCTAGAACTAACAATGGAAACATGGGCAGAGCTGACTAAGAGCTGCCCCGGGCCCAATGGCTCTTTTACACTTTGACCCTTTAAAAAGACTTTCTTTCACTCTTAATTCCCAATAAACATAAATTTGCCCTTAGTGATCACATACTATACAATTAGGAACATATAGAGTAGAGACCATGATTACATGAACATGGAAACTTGTTGTTTTCAGTATCAAAACATGTCTAATATGTTCCAAAACCTCCAAAACAACTCATCTATCTCTCCTCCTTTTAAACGGGTTAAAAATAGCTAGAAAATTTTACGCTTCTTTCACTTATTTCTAGATGTTTCCTAAAAGTCACGTTGAGTTTTTTTTCCTACTTTTAAACGGGTTAAAAATAGCTAGAAAATTTTACGCTTCTTTCACTTATTTCTAGATGTTTCCTAAAAGTCACGTTGAGTTTTTTTTTTAACGATAATTATATTTCATAAAATAAATACGTAATACAAATGACTCATAGTACATAAGACAATAACTTCAATTTCAATCGGTTTCATCAGTAAAATTTGATGGAATTCAAGGAGAAAGACATATACCTAGACCCAACCAAAGGGAAGTCGCATATCTATCGTTATTAACTAATGCTACTTGTAATCTATTCTTAAATTGAAGAACCTAATTGCCAAAAGAAATTTTTAGGATATACGTGCGTAGTGAACAATGAGAAGTTCGGGGAGCAATCTTGCAAATAAGCATATTAAATTCTCTCATTATCAACACGATTTGATGATTGAAGTTTTCCACAAGTACGACAACCCGCTCCTTCCTTTCTCGTTAATTTGTAAACTACATGGTGTTTTGAGAACTATAAAGTGCACTGTTGCTTAATTCGTTGACCCATCACAATGGTTCATCGGTGAATATGCCTATTACATAGAAACGACAAATGTTCTAAAAGTTTCCAATCATCGTTTCGCCCACGAAACAAATTGCCTGCTGTCGTTTGTAATGTTGAAGTTTGATTTCATTTGTTACAGAACGACATGTAGTTTAGACATCGCGAAGTTAAGTTCTTGCCTACCACTTAACCAACAAAACGTCATTCATAAATAGGAAATAGCCAATGCTTAAATGGAAACACGATATGATGTTTTAGTTCTTGATTCTATATATGCCATTGTTCAAGTGACAAAACGACACGCCGTTCGTACTTTGGAGTTGTGTTTTTTCCAAGTCCCAAAAACAACGCATCGGTTCAATGAATCACAATTTGGGGTCATATTTTCACTCACGGCACTTTATTGGGGTGTGATAATTAAACGACATGTAATTTTCTTTTCGTTGTTGTTTAAAGTAGAGGACAATTTATTTTTTTCCCTCAAAGCTAATATGTTCTGCTCAAAATAATACTAGAGAAACATGAATTTTAATCCTAACTTTCAAACTAATCGGTAAATATTTAATAGACTGTCACACCAATTAATAACAAGATGTTGCATTTGTAAATGGCAAAATAAAAATCCAAGGGTGGGGTACAAAAAATGAGATTAGATGGTACCCATGGCCTTACCAGTTCCGTCTTATGATTTTCCGAAGTAGATGAGCTACAACGACATACATATTTTAAAACGACATATATGTATAAATTATGCATATGCCAATCTTATCGGAATTTACATTATTAAAAAACAAAACACAAACACAAGATATTCTTTTAGGGTCGTTTGGTAAATAGATTCGAATTAATGATTTGATTCAAGTTATATAATTTGAATTAAGATTTGAGTTAACGATTTGAATTGCTATCCAAATTAACGTTTGGATATGCATTTAAATTTTAATTTAAGTATAGAATAAAATTAGAATTTGTGTTTGAAGAAGTAGCGAAAAAAGTTTTTTAATTTATTAATAAATCTAATAAAATCTTAATGTTAATTATCTTAAAAAATATGCAATATAGATCTTAATTTATTCATCTCTTCACTAGAAACACAATAAAAAAAGAATCATCTCATTTAAATATCAAATAAAGAAGTTATGATTTTTTTCTTAAACATAAGAGAGAGAATTTTAGCTTTTACTATAGCAAAGATATCCGAGTATCAAAAGTTTAGAGAAGTTAAAACTCTGAAAATTTATATTCTTGATACTCAAAGGATTTGAATTTTGGAGAAACAAACATATATCTGAAGAATTCTTGATCTTTGAATCAAAATTTGAGTCCATTGAATCCAAAAAATACTCCAATCAAACGCACTCTTAAATTAAAGGAGATACTCAAAGGCGCGTTCATTCCAGCCTTGATAAAACAGTACTGAAGTGCGAAGAGATGCTGATGTTCACAAAAGGAAGACATTACTTGATCATCCGAAACTAATAAAAGGACGTGGATCATTTCTTTACTAGCTAGGGATCATATTCTTCTATATAACATGCCTAACAACACCAATAACACCAAGTACGTACGTTAGGAGACAGAAACAAAGGTTTTTTTTTTTTTGCCTCGTGTTATTGGAATTATTATACTTTTAGTTCTTGGAGAGGCAGATGACATCCTGGACAGCAGAAATGGCGAGCAACAAGCAGCTGAAGAACGAAAAGGCGATGGAGACGGCGACATGGTTGCAGAAGATGCGAAGAGGCTTGCAGAAGTTTGGAAACGCCGTGTGTTTGACTCCTGTGCGGTTCAGGTTGCCCACTGCCGACGCTGCCGATCCAGCACTCATCATTGCATACGCAAACACCTGAAAACCTCCCAAAAAAACTCCGATTAGCACACATCGCTAGTAGCATAAACGCGCATGCGTGCACGCATAGTAGGGCTTGTCTATGGTCCTCCATTCTTCCAACATAACACCGAACGCTAATAGGTGTAAAGTATTTAGTTATCTCAAATTATTGTTACACTTTTCCAATGACATTACTGTATTGAATAAACATCATGTCACATTTTTTTCCCTTTAATATTATATTATTGGAGGTGTGGGAACAAGACAGATCATATTAAGCAGCAAACTGTCTATCTAGCTATGCAAGTTATAGTTATACAGAGTTATACGGAAATTTGTTGACCTTATAGGTTATCGCATTTATGGCTATTTATCGGACAATTATTGGCCAAGGTTTTTCACTACATATAACGTTGATATCAGAAATTGGTTCAAGACGACAGTACACATAAAAAAAAAAATTGTGTCAATATTACAATGATAAGGATCCTGTCAATTTTGATAGCGTCGATGAAGCTCTCAATATGTTCTCTATTGTCACTTTTTTTTTTTTTTGGTAGAATGCTCTCTATTTTTACTTGGCAAAGAAGAAATATCGTTAAATACCATTCCTTCAAAATTCAGTTGGGACTTAACAGGTCACGGTTAAAAGTATCTTGCAGTCAATAAAAAATTAAAAAAAAAAGAAAAAAGAAATTTGGGCAAGTTTCGGTGATATAGATGGATTGAAAATGATGGGTAACATGAACGACAAAAGTACTAGGTATCATTAACTAGCAATCAAAACACAGATTGATATCTGGTATAATGACTAATGAGATCCGGCAAATGCATATTGTGAATGCATGAAAACTAATAGCTTGTTTTGAACGCGGTTAGAATCACATTTTGTAGTTGTAATCAACTTTACTTTTCTCTTATAAAATTCGAGTCAAAAGCTGGTTAGATTTTGTGGTTTCAATCCAACCGCATTCTCAAACAAACTAAAGTAATATTATTATACATTGATGCAGGAATTTATGAGCAAAAGTATAGATCTTCAACTAGAAGTCATAGAAAAGTACTACCTGATCAGCAGCGAAAATGAGCCACGCATGATTTCTGGAGGGAATAATATTTGAACCCCTTCTCAGGAGGCGTGATATGTTTATCAGGAATAGCAGCAACGAGTGAGCCGCCACAGCTGCCAAAACTCCAACCAGATATCTAACTCATCCCCACAATTTCACAAATATTAATATTCACCAACTTTTTTTTTTAATCAAAATCACAGTACTTTTAAACTCCGTTAATACTGATATGTCTCAAAACATGTCAATCCTAACTGTGAAACTTTTTTTTTTTTTTTTTCCCTTTGGTAACTACCCAACTTGAAGGACTCACACATATTAAATGACTCAGCAGCACAAAAGACACCTCCCCACTAAAAAATGTGTTTTTTTGTTTGTTCTTCTTGTTAATAGTACACGAGGCTGTTAACTGCAAATTATAGTTTAAACTATGCTTGTTTTAAAATTTGTCGTAATTTAGTTTCAACTACAAATTATAGTTTAAACCTATATATGTCAAACGAGTGTAAAGAGGCGAAAAAAATTTAGCTTGGAAAGTTAATTATGCAGAGCTTTCATTGTTGTTGAATTTAACTGGAAGACAAAAGGTGGCTTATCATATATTCAAATCCTTAAAAAAGGTCGGCAAAAAATGACAAAAGTAGCATGGAAAAAACATAGTATAAAAAAGAGGGAAAATCGCTCACGGGTCTGATTCTTTTCATCCAAATGCCATGAAACTAGAAAAAAGGAGCGACAAAATTTACTAAATAGAAGGGCCCAAGATAACTATTAACTCTTTTAATAAACAAGCAAACCAAGACAATACATAAGACCCCATTTTCTCCTGGAAACCAGTAAAGAAAACCAAAATCTGCAGAAATGCGAAAAGAGAAGAAAAGAAAAGAAAATCAAGGAAAACTTCGAGCTAAGATATTGAGACTAATTTCAAAGAGATTTAAGTGTTAATTAAATGTTGAATATTTCTTAGTTTTGTTGTTGGGCTTACTCGAAGGAATCAGAGAAGGACCACTTGGAATAAACAGGGAGAGAAAAGCCATAGATGGAGACAGTGCCATCCTCTCTGGCTGTCACCATGAACACCAGCGCCGTCAAGGACGTGGCAATGCACAACAGCCTCAGCGCCACCTGCGCCACGTCAGCTTTCCGGACGACCAACCCAACTTTCCGGTCACCGCCGTACTGACTTTCCACGGCCAGCTGTGGCCCACTGCCCGTCGACGTGCCATTCTCCTCCACCGCCTTCGCCGCTGCCATCTGATCCGTCTCCAATGACATCGTCTTACGGCCACTCATCATTATTTTTATATTTTTTATATTTTTTGTTTTGTAAGAGCTTTTCTAGTTTTGAGACAGAACTCTTTGCGTGGTGGGGTTTTGGATGGTTGTGACTTGTGAGGAAGTACGTGTGATCAGTGAAGGGCTTATAAATAAACTCATTTCATGTCCCTCCGGTTACCTATTCTCCGGTACTCAAAAGTGTAGTTATCTGCTTAAATTAATCAACAATGAGTTTTTAACGATAAATTGTACCCGTGCAACTTAAATTTATCCTTTTTTGTATTTACACCTTAACTATCTTATAAACTTATTCGATGGTGTTTGAAAAAGTGATGAAAACTGTTGGTTATAACTATTTTTATTGTGACATGTGAGAGCTTTATACTGTAGCAATTTTTTTTATTGTTACTGTAGCATGTAAAAGCTTTACACTATTTATAACTAAGTTTGTGGTAGGAATCGAGTGGTTAGAACTACTGCCAAACAGCCAGTTAATCTTTTGTATGTTATATTTTATAGGACATTTGACAAGGTGGTTAGAGCTGTTGGTTAGAACAGAACTTTATACTATAGTGATTTTTTTAATTGTTATTATAACATTTGAGAGCTTTACATTGTTTATAACTAGAAAAGTGGTCTGGACCACAATCTGCCAAGCATCCCATTAATCATCCTTAGCAACGTAGGGCAATCAATAACTAAAGCCCAAAATTTCAAAATCTAAAGAGGTCATTTGATATTGTTTTCAAAATAGGTAAAAATGTTTTTGTTTTGAAAAAGGAGAATTTTTTGAACATTGTGTTGAAAGTGTTTTTAAAATTTTTGTCTCAAAAAGTATGTGAAAACATTTCTAAAAATTCTGATAACAAAAACAAACGGAGCCAAAAAGTTCCAACCAATAAAAAGTTTAGGGTTTGTTTGTGGAAAACTCTTGGGTAATTTTTATCTACAATTAATGTTTGTTAGTTGTTGGATTACGTTAATACAAATTTTAAAATTAATTGCCAATATTAAATGTTTAAAGTCCAAGTTATCAAACACTAAAAGTTCATTGTGTACAAATACAAATTAACCCCATAAAATAAATAATGAGTTTTTCTCTTGTTTTGTTTTGAACCACTTATGGCTTTGCTTGCTTTTTTAATGCAATTTTAACTAAATTTATAATGAGTTTGACAAAATGGTTTGAACAAAATTTTATTTAAAATCTACTACATGTGAGAAAGCTTTACTTTTTGCTTTATACTATAGCATATGAGACTTTACACTGTTATTAGTTTGAATCAATTGTTTCGAAATGTTTAAGGTAAAAATAATTTATTTATACCATTTTTTACAGTGTAAATAAGAGTCATTATTTACTCTATCAAATCAATTATTTACATGGTAAATCTATTATCTATTATAAATATTTTCAAAACCTATTATTAACTTCAAATAATTTCAAAAATATATATTACCTTCATTCTTCCATAAAAAATATCTAACGACGTTCATTCAATAATTAAAAGCTGTGGATCCTAAAATTTAGTCTAAGGATGTATCCTTAACATAAAAGTCATCAAAATCTTGAAGTCTCAATCATGTGTCTCAAGGAACGGCTTAACCTAATACCATTACAACTTATCTAATATAGGGTGTTTGGGAGAGTAATTTAAACCATCAGTTTAGGATTTAAGAACTATAGCATGTGAGAGCTAGTGTAGCATTTTACTGTAGCATATAAGAGTTTTATACTGTTTACAATCCTAAACCATTGATTTGAACTACTCTTCTGAACACTCTAATAATGTCCTAAACCTAACAAAGATATTAATTGAATGATGAATTGAATCTTCCAATTCCATTTACACCAAAGCTAGCCAAAAAAGAGGTCTATATGCACCAAGTACCCTTTACAATGTTAAAAGGTGTTTAGCAAAATCAATTCTAACCAAAATTTTAGGTTGTTAGAATATAAAACTCTCACATACTATAATGATAAAAATAAATAAATTACAATATAAAGCTCTTATATGTTATAATTTTTAATGTAAAAGTTTTATTTTTAATCATACTTTTCAAACACCTTGTCCATCAAAACCCTCGTCTTTTTAATTCAATAAAGCTTAATTTTTGTCGCTTTCCTCGTCGATTTCCTTGGAGCCACCAATGAGGTATTAGATGTTTCACGACAAAGGTTGGACGTTAACATATAGAAATCAGTGGAAAAATAATTTAAAAAAATAAAAAATAGTGGCCCAAGATCAGTGCCCGTGAGTTCACAGTGCGGTGGAATTGGTGCTTTGTTTTTTCGGTTTGTAGATTAGACAAACATTTCTGAGACACATATACCTAGTTACTGTTGTTACTTTATGGGGAAAATCTATTAGCCACTGTCACCGCGGCTCAGTTTTTTTGGATTTGTAATTCTAAGAGGATGTTTAAAAAAGTGATAAAAATTGTTAGTTAAAATTTTTTTATTGTAGTATATAAAAATTTTATATTGTAATAATTTTTTATTATTATTGTAGTATATGAGAGCTTTATACTGTTTAAAGCCAAATTTGTAATAAGAACTATAGATCCTACCATTTAACCAAACAACGTCTAAGTTGACAATTTTTTTTTGAGTACCAACAAAGTAATCTGTCACTATCTATTTTTTAATTATTAAATTTGTAAAAAAAATAATAAATAATTTTAATAAGAGCAACGATTCGAAAATGTGCACACTTTACCATAGAAGGACCCTTTTAAGCTATTGCTTTATGCACTTTTAAGAAAAAAGAACACACAAGTAGGAATCATGCTATATATACAGTTATAATCTCAACTTTTGAATACCAATTTATGTGATATGTAAAATGTCAGTTTGTATTTTCCTAGTGTTTAAATAAATATAGCATATGTTAGAATTAAATGATTAAATCTGCAAATAGAAAAACTGACAACTCACTACCACGTGACTTGAGTTCATATTCAAAAGTTATTAAAATTGGTACCCTTGCCACTGCTCTTCTAATATTAAAAATGCCTTGCACCTTTTTAATCTTTGGGGAGGAAAGAATATTAGGGGGAAAAAAAAAATTCTTCCAATTTCCTTTGTAACAAACGTTTTTAAAGACCAATTATAAAGGCTTCTGAGAAGAACAAATCAAAAAAGATCAATAGTAAAGGCTTCTGAGAAGAACAAACCAAAATGTTTAGTTAAGACATCAAACATCAAATTTATAAGTCAACCGTGACACATCAAAATCAAAGTGGGAAGAAATTGGTGGCAGTCATCAGTACAGAAGCATGCTTAGCCGGTTTGTCACAATTTTTGTTTGTGTTTTGAATAAGTAGAAAAATAAAAATTAAAATTAAAACTTTTCAACAAATGTTTGAAATCATATTTTTAAAAGAGCTTTAATGAGTAAAAATGATTTTAATTTTTTAAGTTACAAAAATGTTATATATACTTATAATGTATTCTTGATATTTTAATACAAGTTTCAAAGTCTATTTTATAAGTGCTTTTTGAGAAGCTACATTTTATGGCTTTAACAGGAAACACTTTTGGAGAACAAAAACACTTGTGACAATTCATCTAAATACTTCTAGAAGCAACATTTGAACTTAAGAAGCCAAAAAACAGCTTCTAGAAAGCCCTCCCAAACATGCCCTTAATTTAGATGCTTTTGACAACTCTCTTTTTTGTAAGGATACTTTTACATGCATAAATAAAAATATCGATATCGATAAAAATATATTGGTATTTTAAATTATAGGTAGAAAAAAATAATGATATGGGTAGAAACTATGAGGATTACAAATATTTAGTTTGAACTTTAGTATTTTAACCATCGAAAAAATCCTAAGTAAACAAGTTTGTATAAAATCATTATGCAAATTGGCTTAAAATCTCAATAATAAAGAAAGTCCAATAATTAATATTCAAATATAGGTGAAGTTTCATCTTAAATTCAAACAATGTTAGTCTTATAACATATTAACCTATAAAATGTACTAGGTGACAAAAATCTATTATTTAGCTAATAAATGAAAACATAAGCAAAAATACATCAAGTGCTAATAGTTACAAATATTCGAAATTTTTAATAATCCATTCGATATAACTTGAAAATTTGTTAAAAAAATAACGTCCTCTGCCAGATCGATACTTTTACCAATATGTTTCCATATTTATAGAAATATTTCTAAGATTTTGTGGGTGAAAACTTTTTTTGATATTTTTAAAATTTCAGAATTTTTAAGGTTCTTGAATATCTTTGTCGAGTAACAAAACATTTGCAAGGTTCTAAAATATTGGAGAAATTCTTTTACAGCCAAACGTTATTTTGGAATCCTTTTCAATAATTTGGCATTCCTTTCAAAAAAATATATTTCGGTACCTTAGGATTATGAAAATTCAGGCAAAATTTTCAGAGATATTAAAGATACTTTTGTACATTTGAATCGTATGCATCATTTTAACAAGTCTAGGATCGTTTGGGATAGCTTGAAGATATTGAAAGTTCTAGTGTTTAAATAGTGTACGAAAAAATAAATTGTGGTTTTAGCAGAGTTTTTTAATATGTTTGGTTAAATAAGTCAAAAAATCTTATTGGTATAAAAAGTAGTGTAATTTAAAGATATTAATAGAATTCTTAAATTATTTTTCTTGAAAAAGGTCAAAATGTAAATAAAAAAGCTTTTTATAAACACCAAATAGTTGATTTCTCCTAAAAATATTTATAAGTATATTTGATAATGCAGTTGAAACTAAAGTTGGGAATGAGTTTACTATCACGTATGAAAACTTAACACTGTAGCTTATTTTTGTTTTACATTAAAATAAATGATAGTTTATATTATAATAATTCTAACTATATAGTTAAAAAATAATTGTCCGACACGACACACTACATAAAAACCAAAAGTATTTCTAGAGGTCTATTCATACGTCTCAAAAATCAGTTTTTTGAATAAATTATTAAAAAAAAAGGGCCTTTTTCTTGAACCATTCCAAACACGCCCTAATTAGCAAACGTTCCCTTGTCTCAATCCAGGTCGTTCTCGCTCGCCAATTCCAGCCTGGAAGTGATTGGGAAATGAAAGAAAGAAGGAAAGAAAAGATTGATGCTTTTGTTTTTTCTGCCCTTTTTGAACTCATTAATTAAGTATCCGAAGACGACCCATAAATGATTGAAATTGTGACGTGAGATGAGCTCATAACTTAATAATAATAAGCTCAAATTACGAACGCAGAGACCAAAAAATGGACTGAAATTGTGATGTCAGATGAGTTCTTACCTTAATAATTAAGAAGGTTTGGTTATGAACGCAGGGACACTGGCTGTTACGAATTCACCAGAATGATACAAGGGAGGTCTTTGTGCAGAGGATCTTCAGATCACTGGCTCCGTTTCAGAGAGTTACTTCAAGCTTACGAAAACAAAAGGGTTTGTTACACATGTTGTCTCCTGACTCATCAGCACATTTACGACATGTCTTCTAAACTTTGAATTTTGACAAATTATACCCTCAACTCATAATTTTGTACCAAATCGCTGTCACATTGATTGCAATGGTAGTTTTTTTGACTGAAGCTTAGTTTTTTTTTTTTTTTTTTAACTGAAGATGAATGAGATTTTTAGATTAATTGTTAATTAAGAAAAAATACATATTTTTTATTAACACTAGAAGAACTTTATATTTAAACTTTAATAAATTCAAAATCTTTTATTTCGATAAAAACTAAGTTAAAAATATTAATCGCAGTAAATATGAGCTACAATATATAAAAATAACCATTCATGTTATTAATCCACGCATGTTACATATTAAATTTAGTAAAAAAAAAAAACAATAATGCTATCAATGAGGGGTAATTTGCTTAAAATTTATAAGTCCAAAGCATAACTTGTCAAAATTTGAAGTTCAAAGGGCAAATATAAATTTGTAATAAGTTCAAGGGTTACCATGCAAAAAACAAAAAAAAAATTAATGTGACAAGTTTATGTGATTTTTTTTCAAAAAAAGAAGGATTATTTATCTTTTTATACCTTGTAGTGTAGGTTTATTTGAATATTGTATGTTTGGTTTTGATCTCATAGAATGTATAACTTTATATTAGATTTAATATACAAATTTATATCTTATCCAGCCCAATCTTCAATTAAAAATTTTCTCAAAATACCATCAAATTAAAAAATAGGAAAAATTTAAAAACTTCAAAAACTTTTTATGAGGGTTTTGACTTAAAAATATGATAGAATACCCCAAAATATAGGTGCTTCGTATGTTTTTGTTTTTATTTTCTTCTCATTTTTTTAAAAGTTTTTTTTTTCTTTTGTTTGAGGATAATTTTATTTTAAAGGACAAATCAACCATTGTCTGAGGTAACATATAAATTTATGTATTAAATCTAATACGAAGGTAAACATTTAATGAGATCAAAAACTAAAGATATAGTTTTTGAATCAACCTCAAACAAAGATACAGAAAGTAAGATCACAACAATGAAATTACATCAAAGCGTCCAACTATCTGGTTCCCTTATTACTTTGGCATAAACAAAGAGAAAAATACATGTGCCATGAAGGTTTTGTTAGGCCATTGCACCGACTTACGTAGCTTCAATTTTTTGATTGGAATGGATACTGCTTATCACAAGGCCTGTCTGCCAACTTCGCTCGGATATGACATAAATATGTGACATGTTAGTATAACTATATGTTCCAGACACACCATAAATCCAAAATGACATTTCCCTATTTAAAAAAGAACAAAAACAAAATGACATTCATAAGCATTGCTAACTTCTAGTTCTCCTTGATTAAAGAGGGAAAAAAAGAAGGGGGGTGAAGGAAAGACCCAATTCTTGTTTTACTTTTGGAGAAGCAATTTCAGTTCCCGTTACAACAATAGTATTGCTTTTTGTTGATGATGACAGGAATTTTTAACAGTTGCTCTTACTGTCTAACATTGGAACTAAATAATATTCTACAAAATCACTCGATCCACGTCTTATCATAGACCAGCCTGCGGCACCTGGCGTTCTGAGTCTTGCAAACAACAGCAAACCCTTGGAGAAAATAAGAAGAAAATGAAAACTAAACTATCGGGATTCAATGAGTTGCCAAATTCTCTGCTGTGCAATCAAATAGCCGGACAAATTATAATTTTTCCATACACAAACCATATGAAATTTGAGGAAAGAAGAGCAGCTAAACTCCAAACATCAAATCTATAATTTTGGATGCCAGTGATTTTGTTGGAGAAGCAATTGCACCTCCTCCGGATTGTCGCACACTGGTATTACCGTTTTGGAGATAGTATGGACGAAAAGAGCCTCCCACTGCATTCAGTTCCCCAGTTTTGGCAGACGGAGGAGGCGGTAACGTCATGAATCCCTGATTGTTGAGCCTATCGTTCAAAGCCTGACGTTGCAGTGGGTCCAATGGCTTCACGCCAACAATTAGTATCCCATTAATTTGCATCCCATTCTTGCTGAAAGCCTTCAGTGCATCAGATCGATACTACACACAGAAGCAAAGTGATAATTGAAACACTTCCCGCCCAAAAAAATGTAATACTCGAGCAAAACCATATAGCATTTATGTTTCATAAGGTAGCCTTTGAAAAGGTCAATGTTGATATATTTTAAGTAAATCAAGGTAAAGGAGAAAAACCTGGTATAGAATGTGCATCCAGTTAGCCTCTCTAGGACCTGGAACATGTTTCAAAATCACACCACACTTTTCGAACTCCCTAAGAACCAAATTGGTATCGGCTGGAGAAAATCTGGCAAGAAAACAGACAATTAACACTGTAAACAAGTTTCCCGGAAAAGGGGAAAAGTCTATGACTTAAAAAGTAAAGAGGCAAAGCAATAAGTTTCCAAAACACAAAAAAAGGACGATAGCAAATAACAAATTCCATAAAATGTTCTATAAAACCTGTTCACTATAGATTAATAGGCAGAGATATGCATCCAACTATTTAAGATGAGCTCCAAGCAAAAAGCGACAATGGTATGATAACGGCCATCAACAAATAGACAGAACCAAAACTATAATGTCTTGAAGCCAGAAAGGTGAGGCCAAAACAATACCCATAAACAGTAACCCATTCTTCTTCATCAAGGTTTCCAGTAGACAAGGTATTCCTTTGCATCTCGGGCCTTGCAACTTCTCTAGGAGGCGGTAGGGTGATCAAAGCACCAGGCTGGACAACTCCTTCAACGGGCGAACTCTTTCCCTTTTCATCTTGCTCGCTAGTGCTTTTTGACGGTGACCACCAATTGAAACCTGCCGAACCCTGTTGATTGTGCTGCGCACTCATCAAAGCACTAGATGTGCTTGCCTCAGATTTGCTTTTTACTGGGGTCAAGAAGTCACGACTAGAACTTTGGAGTGGAGATCTGGGATCTGATCTGACTTCTGGGGAAACAGGATAATCTGGTATTCCAGATTCAGGAGAAAATTCTGAACGATCTTCCAAGGTGTAAATGGGTGGAGGTGGAAGATCTGAGCCACTGAAATTTTCGCGCCATAGAGCAGACACTGCAGCTGCTTGGCCTGGAGTTGAAAATTTTCCTCTCCTGGCCGAAATAGGCAAAGCCAAATCTTGGAAAAACAAAGATTGCCTCCCAGACTTGGGGGTTCTATGCACCGTGGTGCTCATCGTATCACTTTCTGAGGCAAATTTGTCCGTAAAATGAAACCAAAACATTAAGCTTCTGGTTATCCTCCTAATGCAGAGAAACTAAGCTTAACGCAAACAAAATATACGCATTACATCAAATTTTGGAGACTGCATTCTGAAGAGTCGTTTTTTCTTTGGTTTAAACTGTAACATCTGAACAAATATATTTGAATTGCAATCCGAACCAGCATTTGGATAGGTAGATAAATTGTAAATTTGAATTGAAAATAGAATCTGAGTCCATTTTGGAATTTGGATAATTTCAAAACAAGTGTTCGAACTGTGAAATATATATATAGTAGTACGTGTGAAACCCATTAGTTTGCTTGTTTACTGTTGCATATAAATTCCAATTGTGTAAATTTAAAGGGGCTTCAAATGGGCCTCAAATCCTGAAATCATGGGTTTAAACCACATTTAAAATCCAAACCAAACCTCTTTTTTCTCTTCCAAACGCTAATCCCGATTAGATTCCAGATTCACATATCATCAAATAAGTTTTCAAGCACATGTACCAAACACTACCTAAATGATTGTTTCCCATTTTCTGGATTCTATTTCTGAGCATCCAAAATGAACATAGAATAAACAAGAAACATTCGAGTGCCAACTATGTTAATTTAGCTAGTAAAGACCTTTAGTTGATCCAAGATTCCAATCCACCTTTCATCCAAGAGTGGGGAAAAATTAGGCATGCACCCTATCTCAACTAAATTCCAAAGCCCCAATAACAAAGAACTAAATTCAGTCAAGCAGTCACATATTTTTTTTTAAAAAAATGGTGAATAAAATTCAGAACAGAAAGCTTTGCTAAAAAAAAATCCATGCGGGGAAGCTCAAAGCCTTTAAGCAAATTCAAATACCTAACGGTATTCTACTAAGCTAAATACGCAACCAGGCTAATCCACAAGATTATATCATCAATCAAATTTAGCTTTCCAACAGTTAAAATGGATGACATATCGACAAAAAAATAAAAATAAATAAATAAAAAAAAACTCCACCGGTGTAAGGTAATCGCTACGAAAGCCGTACGAAATCCGCAAATCAGCTAAACTAAAAAGCAGAAATCAAGACAATCCCAGATATAGTCCAGAAACCCCTTCTATTTTCCTCATAACATAAACAAAATAAAGCTCACTTTCTTTGCAAAACTAATTCTTTTCTCGGCAACCAAACACAGTAGAGAGAGAAATTACCTGAAATTTGAAAGATTGATGGAAAGGGGTCGATTAGTACTTCTCTCGATTGGGAGGGTTTGGGATTTGGATTTCGCCTTTTTCCCTCCCAAATGTCTGAGAATGATTTTATGAACTTGCTTGCTCAAAAGGGTCAAACTCTTAAAGGCCCGTTTAGTAACGTTTTTTTGGGAACTTTTTTTATGATTTTTAAAAAATTCTTATTTTTTTAAATAAAATTATTTGTACCTATTTTGAAAATACAACTGCACTTGGAAAAGGAAAAAAAAAAAAAACCCTAAACCCCAGGTTCGGTATTTTAAATTTGAGCTAAATGACGAAATTACCCCAAATTACCCACCTACGCTCCTCATGGAGCTTCATAGCGAGAGATCCCACCGAGGTTATTTTCGCCATGATAAGTTATTCCATTTCAAACGACTACATCTTAGGTGTCGTATTGAATATGTTTGTAATTTGTATTGCTTCTTTGAGAATTTCTAATTCTTCACTTGTAGAAATTTTTTTAACCGCTCAAAACTGCTGTTAAGGTTTATTTATTATTAGATTCTACGTCAAATATTTTTTACAGCAGAATCCAACCGTTTCAAAAGGTTGCAATCCAACGGATTGTTTATGGAAATTACATTTTAAGACAACTCATTATTTTCACATAATCTGATTTGGCCAATAACACAAATCATTGTTATTAAAATTCTCTAATAATCACTTTTAAAATAACAAAAGTAAATATATTATGACATGCCATCTAAAAAGTTTGAAATATAAATTACGTGTCATAATATGATTTGTTAGACACTATTTCAGACACCAAAAATTGAACAAACAATTTGAGTCCTAAGCTGGCCCGGCTATCTAACCAACCTTTTAACTCCATGGTTGCTTCATTAAAAAGAAAGAAGAAGAAAAAATGATGACAAAAAACTTTTATGGCAAAACAATACTAAGGGAAAGGACAAAACCAGCGACGGATAAAAATGTACGGTCGTCCTATCGAAGCTTATTCATTTTTTCTTTTAGTTTTGTACAGTAAAATTTTAGAGCATTTATGTTTTGCCTCATTTAAACTTATATTTCGCCCTCTTAAAATTTTATGTTTCTTTGTTTGCTTAGTCTCATTAGTTTAATTCACTGCCCCGCCAGAGGAGACTTACGTGGTATGAAAATGAAAGTTTGATCAAACCATAATCTGCATACTAATCGTATTAAAGTTCATATTAGAGTTCAAGTAATTATGACAGTGACACTGATCCAATGAAAAGACAAAAACTACTGAACACATGAGAGGCTTTTATTTAAATTACATTCCAGCAGGCTTTAAAAGGACGCTTGCTCTTATATGAAACCAATAATCCAAACATTGGTTTTCTATAAAGAGACACCAATAAAGAACATTTTTTTTTTCAAATGTATTTTACAACCGAAAGCCCCAATATGAGGTCTCAAAATGGGGCGGAATGGGGTTCCCTAAGCTTGTCTTGTCCCGGGGATTGTGAACTGGTAGTCCCGACAGTGCATGTGCACTTACAGGGTATTTCAATAATTTTAGCCTTTTGCAATCCAACAACTTGATCTTCTTCCTCATCTTCAATTATCTGCTTCATTGAACCAACGGGTCTCAATCCCTATATATGAAAATTTAAGGATTAAAGGGTCAAAGTTCAATTATAAAAACATAAAAAAAAAATAAACATTAGTGCACTCTAAAAAGATGATAATTAATTATTTGTCAACCTCGATGAACAAGATGGTGGCTTCATGTGCTCCCAACTTTTGAACAACATCTGCAGCAACTTCCTACACAAGAAAAAAAAAAGTAACGCCAATGACAACAATATATATTTATGTATATTTTGATACAAAGTTCAAGTGTATCTTCGCCTTAGCCAATACTATTTGTAACTAACGGTCATTGGCAAGGACAACGATAATATTATTTAGAAACGAGAAAAAAGAGTTGCGAAAGATGGTAAATTGAAGGATTCAAAAACGAAAACCTGAGAAAGAGAGTAAAGATAAAAAATAAGCAAATGAGAAATAAAGACAAGCAAGAGAGTATTATGCAAAGTAGTACCCTAGCATGGTCGAGCTGCTCTCCTTTCAAGGTCCTAGGCTCCAAATCAATTGAGCAGCAGACGTTGGCCATAAATACTAACAACACAGAGACGACTCAAAATGATATATTTTTGCACCAAATAACAAAGTGGGTAACGCTTATTGCTTCTGCCCATAACCAATTACATTTGATCAATGTTTTTACACACACGATTCAATAGCTCACTGGTCTCTCTCTCTCTCTCTCTATATATATATATATATATATTGAAGCACAAATTTGTAATGATATTTCCATCATAGTCACGGACTAGCTCATTCACATCCCGTGCTAGAGGGAAGAATGGCTTATAACTTTTCACGGGGGGTTTGTTAGTACCTTTGTTTTCTGTGGTGGTACATCGTTTGACATATATCTATGTGATTTTTAAAGTCCTATAGCCTTAATTTGGTAGAAAAATGGTGTTTTCTATGAGCTTCAAATTTTGGTCATGCAACTGGCATTTGGGTTGATCTTGTCCAGTAAGTCTACTGACCTTGAGTTTTTCAAGCAATACATCTTTGGAGGTTTATTGATTACAGGTACATAATAATTCTAGGACTTTCTTGCTTTCTGATTCCTGGAAACTTTACCCTGTCCGGAACATGTTTCCATCAATGAAGAAAAGGTATAACTAGAGCAAACAATAAAACAGAGATTCCAAACACATGAGATGGAGTTGGTTCAAGAACAATAGCCTCAATACTGTAGCCTCAAAACAGCAATAAAGGCTATACAATCTGTTTATGGGGTGTTTGATAATTGTGGTTATCAAATAGTGTAAAGTTCTCATATGTTACAGTAAAAATAAAAAAATTGTTACAGTGTAATGTTCTCAGTTTGAAACCACAAAAATGGTTTTAACCATACTTTTTAAACACCTTATTAGTCTAATAATTCCGTCGCACAAGGCTGAGGTTACGTTTGGTTGCAGTACAGAAGTATTAATGCTAATAGGAATAGAATGAAAAAAAAATGTTTTCAAAGATTTATTTGGTTGTAATTTTACAAGTACAAGGAATAGAATATGATTATTTTTGCTGTGAACAACATTACCCCTGTTATAAGAGCTTTTTTTATATATTAAAAAAGCTTTTGCTTTAGCTTGTTGAGGACTCCCGACGGAGGAGGAAGGAGTTCGTTCCACTCCTTTACCTCCAACCAAACGCCGGCGGGGGTTATCAGGACATATGGGAGACAACCACCTGTTGTAGTTTGAATTAACAAAATATTATTTTTAGGGAATTGCTAATCGAAATACAAAATTTAAATTTAATTCGTAATATGGTTGAATAACTAGACTTTAAAAGTGGTATTTAACTGCGGAGGTGAAAGTGTAAAATAGCTCCGTGACAACAGACAAATCTTAATTTCAATTTACCGCATTCATAAGCACTTCAAGCATTTGTTTGATTTTTAGTTGTGCGTTTTTTTTTTAGGAATAAGATAAAAGCTTTATTACTCAAATACTAGGTCAGCTAATACAAAGGAGCCAATAAAACTTGGCAAAAAGTCAATCTAAACAAAAATAAAAAATAGAATGCGAATACACAAAATTTTCTAAACAATAAGCTACAGAATTTCTTTTTCGGGAAACGTAACAAACAGTACACTAGTATTTATGAGAAATAGCTTCACGAACATCATCAAAGATTAAAGGCCCATTTGTTTCGATACTTGAATCACTGTTTGAATCATTTTATTATAGTGTTTTCTCTCATAAAAATTTAAATCTTTATTTAAATACTCTATTCAAATACTCGAACCAAACGGACCCTAAAGCTTCAGGAGCTCACGAGATCGGACATTTTATTCCCATAACTATATTTGTTGCATCGGTCTTGTTCACCCGTTGATTTCGTGGCGAATACCTTCTCAAACGGCTAAGCACTCGGGAGAACTTTGGGTCCTTTTTTCTCAACAATAAGAACAACAACACAAGGGAAAACACCACAAAATTAAAGCTAATGTTGTTGTGAATAGAAATTCTTTAAGCCCACGAAGAGAGTTTTGTGAATAGAAATTTATTATCGTCATGAAAAGCTAATTTTTTTTGTTGATGATTTTTAAAAATCTTTTATTTTTTTAATTTAGTTATATATTGGTCGTTTTTTCTTTAATTTTATGCTTAACTCTTTTTTGATGATTTGTGAAAATTTTCACCTTTTCCTCTTTTTGTAACTATTTATATTCATTAATTATAAGTTTTATTTCTTAAAATAAAAAACACAGAGAGCAAAACGTTACAAATAGATAACACAATATATGAATTTATGTAAGAGAAAATTATATGTTATGCCATATTTTTAAAAATTTTATTTATTCTTTTCACACCTAAAAAATTATGTCACATTACTACTCATATTATATATATATATATATAGGTGTTTGTACCATATTAAAATATTTGTTGCATTTACAAAAAAAAAATAATTTTTAAAAGATAGCATTCATGAAAATTTACCATGATTGTAAACGGAGAAGGAAAATTCAGACTTGGCCTTTAAGCTAATCCCATGGGCTTAATTACTCAGAAACTACTTCCCAATTTTTATTTTTATTTTTTGCTATGAAAAAAAAAAAACTAGATTCCCATTTATTATTCTGGTTCTTGGTAGAAAATTCCCATCTTAAACAGAAAAAGAAAGTAAATATGTAGGCTACTCCATTTGGTTGGGAGGAGTCTAGTTCTTCTTTGTATTTATAAAATTTATCTACTTAATCACGGTTGATGCATTGCCGAAACTGGGGGAGGCCTACAAGTTGGTAGTCATGAACTAGTTCTCTCCGCTATCAATATTCTAATCTTTATAGAATGATCAAATCTTCAACGCAATATAGTTAGGAACTAGACAAATTAACAAGAAGGAAAATTTTTGCCTTTTATTCAAGTAGCTTTGTTGAGACTAATGTAAAAGGTAAGGATACTATAAACAAGAGGATATTGAGATCATTTCAGAGGACAATCATGTTAATCAAGTATCTCATAGTAGTTATAAGAGAGAGAGAGAGAGAGAGAGAGAGAGATTAATGAGATTGATTCTTTTTCTTTTCTTTCCTTTTTTTTTGGGTGGGGTGGGGAAGCTAGCCCAACTGGCTTTCTTGATACCCATGTGCCTATACTTAATTGTTACACCCTCTTATGAGTACCATGTAGAATTGAATAATCTATGGTCTACTCACCCTCTATTGAGACAATATATATATTATCTCTCTCGAACATTGTCAGCGCAATCATCACAAATTAACTATTGAAAATCGCCTTAACAAACTTGACTGGTATAGATAAGATATCATAGGCTTATCTTTTACCCGATTGATTATAGATGATTGCCAGATATATTTATCTATGAAAAGCTGGCAAATGCAACCTTGCTATGTATCTGACTTTTGCATCCCTAGGAAACTCATTTGTGTTTGGTTTTTTCTGCCTTTCCAACTGGGTCAAAACTAAAATCTTTTAGCTTAGGTGGATTGGCTAGCTGTAACCCTGTTTAGCTATTAGCTAGGTTGACAAAATGTTTTCCCATGATCAACTTCTACTCAATACAATATTACACACACACACTAAGCTTGTTCATATGCTATGGATTAGTAGAAATCAGTTTTTTTTTTCTTACTCCTTTTTTTTTTTTTACACATATAAGGATTTGATCCATTATTGAAAGACATGACCAACTTTGCCAGATGGAAAATTCACCCACACAATCAGAACCTAACGTGCTACTGAACAAAATTATGATTGTCTTTTAGGTCCACGTGAAGTGAAGGCTATCTCAAATGGGTTCATGGAGAGAGTACTTGTAACGCCCCGAAATTTATTTAGTGTTAATGTAATATAAATGATGAGTTAGTGTGCCATAATTAACGTTTTAACATTAATTAGATTATTTGGTTGGATTTTAAATTTTTTGTTATTTTGTTAAATTGATGCGTTCAAATGATTTCTTATTGTTTTAAAATGATGTTTTGAGTTTTAAAACACAACAATTTGTAAAATGTTAAAAATACTCCGTTTTACAAAACCGTAGGCGGCACATGATTTTCGTACAGTAAAACCGCCCACCGATTTTCTCTATTTATTTCCTTCCCCTCTCTCTCTCTCCTCACTCTCACGCATCTCTCTCTCTCTTCCTCTTGATCTCTCTCTCTCGGCAGCTCTCTATCTCTCTCAAAATTTTTGAACTCCATTTCGAATCCAAGCTTCGGGATAGCAAGGAGGAAGCTCGGGGACGTGATTTAGCAATTGAGAACGCGGATTGAAGCTTCGATTCGAGGTTAGATTTGAAATTTCTAAACTTTTTACAAAATTTTCAATTTTGTGCATTTTTGAAATCTAGGTTTGTTTAAGCTTAGAAAACTGTGGATTTGAGTTAAATGAACTTAGAACAACTAGAATCTAAGCTTAGATTGAAGAAAAACAGATCGAATTCAAGATTTTTCATTTTTCTCCCTATTTTTCTATTTTCGGATTTTTGAGGATTTTGAGTTTAAATCTTGTTTAAATGAGTTCAAACATGTTCTAGTATGTTTTTTTATCAACTATGATTGTTTTTTATGCCTGGGATTTGAGAAAAACATGTTAGAATCAAGATTTGAATTTTAGGGATCGAGAAACCCGTGGCTGGGATTTCTGGATTTTCCCAGTTCGGCAGGCCGAACTGTGTGTTCGGCAGGCCAGAGTAATGATCGGCAGGCCGGTGTTCTTCTGACCAGCAGGCCGAACCTGGGGAAGTGTTCGGCCAACCGAACTTTGCTTCTGGCAGGCCGAACTTTACAGTTCGGCTGGCCGAAGCAGGGCGTCCGGCAGGCCGACCGAGGCATGAAAAATTTTGTGATTTTTACCCGTTTTCACTGTTTTGAACCCTGATTTAAATCCCAACCTTATAGGATGATTTTAAAGGTACAAATGGCACACTAGGACATCATGAAATGGTTTAGTAACATAGAATGTCTCGAACTAGATATTGATCGACTTAGTTTGTATCTAGGATCGTTCGTGGTTCCGTGGAGCTAACGTATAGCGGACCGGGATTACGGTGTGGGGCACCGGCACGAGTATTGAGGTAGGACTTCTATCCTATTTCTTTGGTAGCCTGGTATTTGAAATGATTTGGCTTCGAAAAGGATTTCTATCAAAATGTTTTCAACGGTTGTTTGAAAATGGTTTTATCGGTTATATTTTAATATACCGTGATCTGAAATGAATTTCATAATAAATGTAATTGACAACACTCGGTAATTGGGTTTTGAATGATAATGATAATAAACACATAGGCATGATGCCATATCAGAGATCGGGTCGTGTAGCGATCGACCTTGGGGGCAGGTCCCGAAACCTAGCTGGGCCACTACGGTGGTGATATCATGGTTTGCCTAGGTAAAAGAAAAATGTTATTTCTGATTTGTACGAGTAGACTGTTCTGAGTCAGGACGGTTCTACCCAAATTATTTATACATTTATTTATTTATTTATTTAAGGTTTCTTTTGAGTACTCCTAACAATGAAGTGTTTCTTTAAATTAAATTATTTTATAAAACATAGTCCTACTGAGCCTTTCACTCACGTTTTATCTGTTTAAATTTCCCCCTCTAGGTGGTTTCCTATTCAGGTTTGGAGAGGATTCTTCGGACCGAACTCAGGAGCAATAAGAGGATTGATTTATACTTTGTATTATTTAATTAAGGCATGTAAGAGTTAACTTTATTTGTATTTGGACTGTGATTGTATTTATGATATTGTCAGTACCATGTGTGTGCACAAGTTATGGGTTGTGGAACCCATACTCGCGGTTCTTTATTAATTTTTATTTCTTGCTTAATATTTATAAATTCTTTTATAGAATGTGGTGGAAATCTTCTTATTTCTTATTTAATTTGATCCTTAAACCATTGGTTTTAATTAAATTATCTTTTAATCAATTTAAATAATCCGCCACGTCACCTCCCGTACTCCGGGGCGTGACAGAATGGTATCAGAGCTCAAGGTTATGAACCTTGGGAATTGTGCACACATAGGTTTGACAATGAAATACTTCTGACAGTCCAAATTTTGTTTTCAGAAGTGAGAGAATGGCACCTAGACGTCGTTCGACTGCTGACGCCGAGTTCGGGAATGATGAAAGCATGATGAGGTCTATGTTTGCGACTTTTCGACAGATGGCAGCCAGGGCTAGACCAGAAGACTCTAGTGTTGGTAGTCGACATGCGTACTTTAAGGTATTCCGACGGGCGTCTATTCCGACTTTTGATGGCAATGGGGATCCGCAGTTAGCAGAATATTGGCTGGATTTGACCTTGAAGCATCTAGATACTCTTGGTGTGCCTGGGGAGTATCGTATGGAGTTTGCTGCGTACAAGCTCGAGGGTGATGCTAACACTTAGTGGAAGCAGACTAAGCGTCTGGAGCGCGGTGGCGATATCAGTTGGGACAGGTTCGAGGAGCTGTTCTATGATCGGTATTTTCCGCAGGGGTATAGAGACCAGAAGGCAGCTGAATTCTACAGATTGCAGCAGGGTGATCTGTCAGTTCGGGAGTATGAGGCAAAGTTTCATGAGTTAGCTAGGTTTGCTCCATCAGCGGTGGCATCGAAGCGCGAGAAATGTATTAAGTTTCAGGAAGGGCTCAAGGCTCCTATTCGGCGGCAGTTGGTTGCTCTACGGCTTAGGAGTTTCAGAGAGCTTGTGTCGTCGGCAATCTCCGTGGAGAATGATTATGTGCAGTATTGTGAGGACCGAGCCAAGGCCTTAGGAGGACCGCAGAGGAGTGGCAGGAAGAGCACCAGTAGTCGTCCAGCTCCAGGGAAAGGCAAGCAAGGAGATGCGACCAGCGGCAGCAGCAGTTCGTCTGGCAGCCGGTGCAGCAATCCCTACAGCTTTCATTGTCATTTCTGTCAGCAGCCCGGACACATCAAGAGGAATTGCCCGATCAGGAGTGCTCGCCTTGGATCTCAGACCGGGGAGGATGCCAATCGTTCATCTCAGCCTCAGACCCTACCTCCACCTCCGCAGTACCCGCAGTTGCAGTATCCACAGTTTTCTCCTCAGCAATTCTCATATCCGGTACGGGGCCAGCAGCCGCAGCATTTTCAACGCAGTGTTCTTCAGTATCGAGCGCCGAGTACAGGTAGTGTGCAGTCGTCTCCATCTCAGCAGCATCGGCCGAGTAATCCAGGACCCAGCAATGTAGGTAGAGGAAAAGGAAAGGCGTCAGTGCAGGTTCATGCAATGGCATCTGGAAGGTCAGATTCTCAGACTGGTAACGCGGTTGTCGATGGTATGATTTTGGTTTCCAGATCTTTAGCTCTCGTTTTATTTGATACCGGTGCCTCTCATTCTCTCATTTCGAGTTCTTTTGTACATGCCTTGGGATTAGAGATAGAAGAGTTTAAGGAACCCCTAGTTATAACTTCTCCCTTGGGGCGGGTGTGTGTAAATTGTATGTGTAAATCCTGTAAAATAAAGATTGGGGATGAGATTTTGAAAAGTGATTTGATTGTACTCCCCATGAGTTCCTATGATATGATTCTAGGGTGGACTGGTTGTCTAGGTATAGTGCAGTCGTGAACTGCCAACTTAGAAAAGTGACCCTAGTGTCTGATAGGGGGATGATGATCACTTACCAGGGTGGTGGTGATTGGTTAATGAGTGAGCGTCTCATGAAGTCATGTCTAGGAGGGCGAAGGAATCTAGGTTGTTGTGCTTTTCTTGCCAATCTAGATTGCGAGTCCTATGTTTCGAGTGACAGTGTAGCGATTTCGGTGGTTGATGAGTTCGAGGATGTCTTCCCCGACGAGTTGCCAGGGTTACCACCGCATCGGGAGATTGAGTTTGGTATCGAGTTGTTTCCAGGGACATCACCGATTTCTATGGCACCTTATCGGATGGCGCCGGCAGAAATGAAGGAATTGAGGGAGCAACTTCAGGAGCTTGCTGATAAAGGGTATATTCGGAATAGCACATCTCCGTGGGGAGCACCGGTTTTGTTTGCTAAGAAGCACGATGGGACTCTCAGGTTATGTGTGGATTATCGGCAGCTGAATCGTGTCACGGTGAAGAACAAGTATCCCTTGCCTAGGATTGATGAATTGTTCGATCAGTTGGGAGGTTCGCGGTACTTCTCAAAGATTGATTTGTGGTCAGGTTATCATCAGCTCAGGATTAAGGAAGAGGATATTCCCAAGACAGCTTTTAGGACTCGGTATGGGCACTTTGAGTTCCTGGTTATGTCGTTTGGGTTGACGAATGCTCTGGCAGCTTTCATGGATTTGATGAACAGGATATTTAGGCCGTATCTGGATCAGTTCGTGATCGTGTTCATCGACGATATTCTTGTATATTCTAAGACTTGGGAGGAGCATGAGCAGCATCTTCGGATCGTGCTTCAGACTCTGCGGGAGCACCAGTTGTATGCTAAGAGGGAAAAGTGTGAGTTTTGGTTGACTGAGGTCAAGTTTCTGGGTCATGTCATCTCGGAGCATGGTATTTCTGTAGATCCGTCCAAGATTGAAGCTATATTGGAGTGGGAACGACCAAGGAATGTAGCGGAGATTCGCAGCTTCTTAGGTCTTGCTGGATATTACAGGAAATTTGTAAAGGATTTTTCGAAGATTGCAGTTCCGTTGACGAGGTTGATCAAGAAAAATGTCAGGTTTGAGTGGAATGAAGATTGTGAGCTTGCTTTTCAGGAATTGAAGAACCGGTTGACTTCAGCTCCAGTGTTGGTTATTCCTAGCAGTGACGAGCCGTATGAGGTTTATGCGGATGCTTCAGGGTGTGGACTTGGATGCGTGTTGCTGCAGCATTGACGTGTGGTTGCGTACGGATCGAGACAGCTACGACCTCACGAGCGGAATTATCCTACTCATGATTTAGAGCTTGCGGCGGTGATCTACGCGCTGAAGATTTGGAGGTGTTACTTGTACGGAGCGTCGTTTCAGGTCTTCTCCGATCACAAGAGTTTGAGGTATCTGTTCACTCAGAGGGATCTTAACTTGAGGCAGCGCAGATGGGTAGAGTATATGGAGGATTATGATTTCGCGTTGCAGTATCATCCGGGAAAGCTAATGTGGTCGCAGACGCGCTTAGCAAGAAGTCTTCAGGGATTCTCGCTTGTTTGATTTTTGAGGACTGGAGCAGGGATGCGACAGTGAGTGAGTATCGATTACGGTATCATGAAGACTGTGATCGAGTTTCAGTGTATCATGTGGAAGCGACTCCAGCTCTTGTTCGGATGGTGAAGCAAAGTCAGTGGCAGGATCGACATTTGCAGGGGATTTGGTCGCGGATTCAGAACGGGGAGCAGTTTGAAGAATGGAGCGTGCATGCAGATGGATCGTTGTACTTCCGGGAGCGCCTTGTAGTTTCAGTTATCGCCGAGGTGACGAAAGTCGTTTTGGACGAAGCTCATAGGTCTCAGTTCGCTATTCATCCGGGGAGCACCAAGATGTATCGTGATTTGAAGAGGCAGTATTGGTGGAGAGGCATGAAGAAAGATGTTCGCGAGTATGTGGCCAAGTGTTCAACGTGTCTTCAGGTGAAAGCCGAGCATCAGAAGCCTGCAGGTCAGCTTCAGCCGCTTCCTATTCCAGGGTGGAAATGGGAGCATGTGACGATGGATTTCCTCACAGGTTTGCCGAGGACGGAGCAGAGGCACGATGCAGTTTGGGTTGTGGTCGACAGGTTGACGAAATCTGCGCATTTCATTTCGTTTAGGTCGACGTGTTCTAGGAAGGTTCTAGGGAGTTGTATATGTAGAACATTGTGAGGTTGCATGGAGTTCCTTTGTCCATCACCTCTGATCGAGACACCAGGTTTAATGCTAAGTACTGGAGGAGTTTTCAGGAGGCTTTAGGTACGGATTTGAACTTCAGTACGGCGTTTCTGTTAGACATGTATGCTCTAAGGAGTAAAAATGTAATACGTTTTTGGAGACATTTTTATCAATAAAGAATTTATTCATTTATATATACCAAATATTGTCCTCTTTACGTTCATATTTGTTGAATGTATGATAAGCAAACAGTAGTCTGAGACTGTCAGTCTAAACCTTAAGAGTTGGGCATATGATGGGATGATTATGCGGTAGACACGACTCTTAAGGTGATGGTCTAAAATATATGATCCGCAATCGAGGGAATAAAGTTGGGCGCTTTATTCATGTAAAGATTGTTATGTTGTCTATATCCCTTTTGGGAGATGGTTTGTCTTGGCCATCGGAGTTGGACTCCGTGAATAGAAACATTGGCGCGTTGTCATAGGTGACGATGTGTTGGATCGGGACATAAAGTGAATTGATTTGGATTAATAATTCTGTCTTGGCAAATCGATTCACTTTAGACAATCATTTGTATTGTATCTTAATCCTGAGATGAATAATGGGCCCGTTGTCTCGATTTGTGTCTTTTGATGTACCAATGGGTGACTCCCACATCTCTATAGTGGCATGCATGCCGGTACGTTGGAGGCATGACTCTTGGTAGCGTAGACTTGTTATTCATAGATATGGAATCCATAGCTCCTCTTTAGGAGTAATGATATCCTCTTATATGCGTTGTCCTGTAATTGGAAAACTGGAGCGCTCAACCATTTGGATACATAGGTGTAACCGAATGGTATACTATCTTTGGATGGTAAGTTTTCTAATGGTGAGACAATGGAACGTAAGATAAAAATAATCGGGAAGGTAAGACAGAACTTGTCCTTAAGCCGATTATGGATGATCATATGGGGATGCGATACACTATGATATGTCATGGAGACTTAGCTACACGAGCTTCGTAATTCTATAAAGTTCGAGAGTGCAGCTCCAAGCTTTTAGTGGAGTAGCGTTGGAGTTGATAATTGTGAAATGTATATCTGGGATATTGGGTTTCATAATTATCATGAGCTTGAACTTTATAGGTCCATTTTGGTCCCCTTTGCTAGCTCACAAAATCCTGTAACGACACGGCGTGCTTTTCCAATAATTGGTGACTTATGTCGGATTTATCAGATTGGTTTAAAATTTATAAGAATCAAATAATTCATGTCTGTTTATCGGTTGAATTAATTATGTAAGAAATTAGTTCAAGATGAACTTGTTGAATTATGGCGTTCGGATAATTCTTGTCTGTTTATCGGTTGTTTTAATTTTGGACAATTAGAACAAGATAAACTTGTAGAATTATTGTGAATTGATTTATTTTCTTAGAGATTATCTTGATAAAGTTTGTTTTGATCAGATATCTTTTCTATTGGGCTATTTGAATCAAAACTGAGACTTTATCCTTTAGAATCTCGGGTGGAAAATAAAAGATTCGCGGAGATTTTTTCTCGGCAGTTCGGCATGCCGGATGACGTGTTCGGCCTGCCGAACTGGTCAGTTCGGCCTGCCTATCACACAGTTCGGCATGCCGACCGCGACAGTTAAGATTACGCGTTTTTCACGCGTATCTTATCAGATATTGATCCGAACTTGATTCTGTTTCGATTTTTGAGACCTAATCTAATATGGACTGACCCCAAGGACCAATAGGTATAAAAAGGGAGTGAGTCTAATGATTTACTCAGATCAATTTGAGAGATTAAGAGTGATACTCTTCTAGTGAGCATCTGAAAACTCCCTGAGAGCTTTTGTTCACAAATCACGAACACTAGCTTTGGGTTCTCTCTATTGGTTGGAAGGAGAGTCACCGGTGGAAGAGCTGTACGTGTGAGCCCACACTCACTCCGGTTGTGGATAGAGAATAGCAAAGAAGACCAGTTGGTTGAGGCTCTTCTGGAACGTTACTTCTCTACACAGGTCGCGGAGGTTCTTCGGCACACTGAGGTTAGTAAGATCTGTTTAATTTATACATATAACATGTCAAACTTGTGTTTTAGAAAATACTCTGATGAAAAATTTTAAAAATTCCGCTGCGCACTTTGTTTCCAACAATTGGTATCAGAGCCGAGGTTTTTTACATAAATTTGCAAGTTTGTGATCATGTTATATGCATAAATTTTGTGATCTTAATCTCTCCAATGCTTGAATTAAATTTTATAGAGAGATGGCACTCTAGGTTTCTATATAATATATATGTTGTCATGGATTATATGGTGAATGTTTATTAATTAATTATGGTTGATTAAATTGTTGTTTAATTATTTATTAATTAATTAATACCGGTTATGGTTTCATAGAGGTTAGAATGTGTATCTAGGTTTTTCATGTAATTAGATGGCGGACTATCATCTCCGTCTAGGAATTATTATTTAATTTTTAATTTGTAAGAATTTTGTAATTAAATAATTATTCGGAGAAGACGGAACGAGAAGTCGGAACTTAAAGATAGATGATGGCGCCTCCAGGTATTTCCTGAGTCTCTAATTTTATGTTTTTGAATTGTTGAAAATAAAATTGATGAATTGCATTAAAATTGTATTTTCTGGATTGAGGGTTTTCTGCTCGGTCGGCATGCCGGACCTCACAGTTCGGCAGGACGGACGTACGGTACGGCAGGCCGACAGTGGGGCAGAAATTTTGGTGCCCTGCCGGCAGGCCGAACCTTCATGTTCGGCAAGCCGAACCACCATGATCGGCAGACCGATCACCCAGATCGGCCTGCCGACCGAGAGCAGCCAGGTGTCCAGAAAAGGTGCAATTTTTGGTGCAGTTTTAATTTTATTTTTGGGACGATTCTGAGAAACATTAAATTTGGATATGACCGGAAATATGAAGTGTTCGATTCATACGGGATTGAGGACTTGAAGATGGATATTACATGAAGAAGGATACAGCTTGAGGATTCAAGAATGAAGAATCGATAAATGTCTCGATTATTCTCTTGTAATCTTAGTTTTTCTATTCTCTAGGGTGGAACCATAATATTACGGTTATTATTATTATGCTTGTAGCTTTGCTTGATTGCTTTGCTTGTCTGCATTATAATATGATTTACCATGTATATTGATAACATGTCATATAGAATAGGGAGTGCCGCTCATATTAAAATTGTTCATGCATAATTTTAAAATAAAACCTTGACTTCAAAAGATTGAGTGGGAGAAGGTTTTCGAAGAGAGAACCTAAGGCCTCCATCGTTGGTCCATAGGAAGAACATGATGGTCTCAACCCCTAGGAAGGGATTTCTATCATGTACCAGATTGGATCTCTGAAAGGATAAGGTATTTTAGTATGATTTATGGTTGCACACCCCTAGGTGGTGATTATAAATCATGGATAAAATATTAAAACGGTGGTTATACACTCACGTTAATTTTATTATTAACCTCCCCTAGGAGCTCTGTTAATAAAATTAATGGCCAAAGAAACGATTATTAGCATATGCTGGATCATACGGGTCCTGGATGGCATATATTAATCAGGAGGGGATCCGTGTTCCTGATTGAATTTGGCATGACTCCCCTAGGAGCTTGTTGAATTCTGAGTTGGGAATTATCGTTGTAAGGTTGTGATATTTTCAAGGTTTTGACACATAAACACATTTGTATGATTTTACATGATTGTGTTATCTTACTAAATTATTATATATGTTTGCTTATGTTTGGTATATGACTCTTTATTGTAGATTGAAAATGTCTAAAAACGCTTTATCATCGATACTTGACAAAAACCAATTAACCGGTGAGAACTATAATGATTAGAAACAGAACCTGGACATCGTCCTTTCCTTTGAGAAACTGAAATATGTTCTGACAACTCCTTGTCCTCCCGAGCCTACGGGAGACTCAAGTAATGAGCAATTCCAAGCGTACGATCGCTGGAAAGATGCTAATGATCAGGCCCGCTGCTATGTTATGGCTAGCATGAATAACGTGCTGCAGGCTCAACATCAGGATTATGAGACTGCGAAGCAGATCTTGGATAATCTTGAGGACATGTTTGGAGGCCAGGCCATAACAAAGCGACAAGGGGCGCTTCGGAAACTCTTAAACTGTAGACAGAGACCGGGGACATCTGTAAAGGAGCACATGATGTTGGTCATGGGTTACCTCGCTGAGGCTCAAACCAATGGAGCCGACATCGATGCTGAAACTCAGATGACTATGGTCTTTGAGACTCTGTCTAAGGAATTTATTCCGTTTAGAGCTACTTTTAATCTAAGCAATAGACGGGATATGACCTTGACAGAACTGATAAAACAGTTACAAGAGTTTGAACTGCTGATCAGGGAGTCTCCTGCTGGTGGAGAGGCCAATATGGTAGCTGCTTCTGGTTCCAATCCTAACTCTGGGAATGGAAAGAAGCAACGGGCCAAAAGTGGGAAGTCTTCTATTCCTATTGCTACCAAGAGCAAGAAGAAGAAGAAGAAGAACCCAAAGAAGCTTAAGTGCTTCTTTTGTGGTAAGGTCGGGCATATAAAGAAGCATTGCAAGGACTTCCTTTCCAAGGGAGGTAGGTGTGATCTTCTATATTTAGAAACTTGTTTGGTTGAGGAATCCAGTGACATTTGGGTCATAGATTCCGGTGCAACTAATCATGTTTGTGTTTCTCTGCAGGGATTCAAAGAAACGAGAAGTCTACTTCGTGAAGACTTAACGCTTCGGATGGGCGATGGATCCTTGGTCTCAGCGGAAGCAGTGGGAGATATCCATCTTTATTTTGATAATTATAGGAGTTTAATTTTGCGAGATTGTTTTTATGTTCCTAAATTTAAAAGGAATTTAATTTCTGTATCTTCTTTATTTAAAGACTCCTACGTGGTATCTTTTAATGAAAAAGTGGTGATTCGTAAAAATAAATCTTTTATCTGTTCTGGATGGATGCAAAATAATCTATATTTTATCAAACCTAAGATGGACCTATTGCTTAATGCTGAGATAAATGATAATGACTCAAAAAGACTTAAAACTTCTCACTCTAATAAGACTTATCTTTGGCATTTGCGCCTTGGCCATATTAACCTAAATAGGATTCAAAGGTTGGTAAGGGATGGACCTTTAAGTCACTTAAAGGTGGAATCTATACCTCAATGTGAGTCTTGTTTGGAGGGTAAAATGACCAAAAGACCATACGGGTCTAAGGGCAATAGGGCCGAAGGGGTTCTAGAACTTGTGCATAGTGATGTTTGCGGACCGATGAACATCCGGGCACGAGGAGGGTATGAGTACTTCGTTACTTTTATTGACGATTACTCAAGATATGGGTATGTGTACCTAATGCACCACAAAAGCGAAACTTATGATAAGTTCAGGGAGTTTCGGGCTGAAGTGGAAAAGCAATTGGGTAGACCCATAAAGGCACTTCGATCTGATCGAGGTGGGGAATACCTTTCTGATGAGTTCTTGGGACACTTGTTAGAGAATGGGATTTTATCCCATTTGACTGCGCCGGGCACTCCGCAGCAGAATGGCGTAGCAGAGAGAAGGAATAGGACTTTGTTGGACATGATTCGGTCCATGATGAGTTATTCATCATTGCCTTTATCCTTTTGGGGATATGCACTACAAACCACATGTTATCTTTTGAACAATGTGCCTTCAAAATCGGTCCCTAAAACTCCTCACGAGTTGTGGACAAGACGGAAGACATCCTTAAACCATATTCGCATATGGGGATGTCCAGCTCATGTCCTGTTTAAGGATCCGAATAAGTTGGAAGCACGTTCAGAAGTTTGCGTGTTTGTAGGATATCCAAAAGGGACTAAAGGGGGTTATTTTTATAACCCAAAGGAAAATAAAGTCGTGGTTTCAACTAATGCAACTTTCCTTGAGGAGAGTTACATGAACGACTTTAAACCTCAAAGCAAAGTGGTGCTTGAGGAGTTGAGGGGTAATCCGTTTACTCCGGAGGTTCCGAACGAAACCATTCCGATCGGTGTAGAAAAACCAAACAAACCTGAACAACAACCTCAGGGGCTTCGGCGTAGTGGGAGGATCGGGCGTCAACCTGAGAGGTATATGTTCAATGGGGAGGTCTTTTTGGCTGAACCGGATGAACATGACAGGGATCCTTATACTTACGCAGAAGCTATGGAGGATGTTGATTCAAGACTCTGGACAGAGGCCATGAACATTGAGATGAAGTCTATGGAGACTAATCGGGTCTGGGAGCTTGTGGATCTTCCCGAAGGGGTAAAACCCATAGGGTGTAAGTGGATCTACAAGAGGAAAAGAGGAGTGGATGGAAAGGTCGAAACCTTTAAGGCTAGACTGGTAGCTAAGGGTTATACGCAAAAGGAAGGAATCGATTATGAGGAAACCTTTTCGCCTGTAGCCATGCTTAAGTCCATCCGGATTCTCTTGTCCATAGCTGCCGCTCTCGACTACGAGATTTGGCAGATGGATGTCAAGACAGCTTTTCTGAATGGCTATCTTAATGAGTCCATTTATATGGAACAACCAGACGGGTTCAAGGTCACGGGTCAAGAGGGTAAGGTTTGTAAGCTGCTAAAGTCAATTTATGGACTTAAGCAGGCTTCTCGTTCTTGGAACATAAGATTTGATCAAGTGATCAAGACTTATGGGTTCTCACAAAATGTGGATGAACCATGTGTTTACAAACACATTAAGAATGGGAAGGTGGTTTTTCTACTACTCTATGTAGATGACATTCTGCTAATTGGCAATGACGTTGGGGCGTTGTCATCGGTCAAATTATGGTTGACCAAGCAGTTTGACATGAAGGACTTGGGTGAGGCTAATTTTGTTCTCGGTATCCAGATCTTTCGGGATAGGAAGAACAAAATGATAGCTTTGTCACAAGCCAGCTACATAGATAAAATTCTCAGGAGGTTTGCAATGCAGGATTCCAAGAAAGGTGGGCAACCATCTAGGTCTGGAATTACTCTTTCTAAGAAAGACTCTCCAAAGTCTTATGAAGAAAGAGAATACATGAAGAAGGTACCTTATGCTTCGGCAGTGGGTAGTCTCATGTATGCCATGCTTTGCACTCGACCGGATATTAGCTATGCGGTCGGGATTGTGAGTCGATTTCAGGCGGATCCAGGACCGAACCATTGGGTTGCGGTAAAGCATATTTTCAAGTACCTAAGAAGGACTCGAGGGTATATGCTTGTGTATTCGGGTGAGGATTTAACTCCTCTAGGATACACTGATTCGGATTTTCAATCCTGCCTGGATTCTAGGAAATCGACATCGAGGTTTGTGTTTATTCTGGGTGGCGGTGCCATCAGTTGGAGAAGTGCGAAGCAAGATTGCACTTCGGATTCAACGATGGAGGCCGAGTATGTGGCGGCTAGTGATGCTTCAAAAGAAGCAGTGTGGCTCCGCAAGTTCCTTGGGGATCTTGAGGTAGTTCCTGGTGTGGATAAAGCGGTATCACTGTACTGTGATAACAGTGCGGCGGTAGCTAATGCTAAGGAACCAAGATTTCACAAGAAGAGTAAGCATATTGATCGGAAGTATCATGTGATAAAGGACTTCGTTGAGAACGGGCATGTCACGGTATGCAAGATCGCGTCAGAGGACAATTTAGCTGATCCATTTACGAAGACACTTACTGGGAGAGTCTTCGAAAGGCATGTGGAAGCTATGGGGATGCGAAATTTGCAGTATTTACTCACTTAGTGCAAGTGGGAGATTGTTAGACATGTATGCTCTAAGAAGTAAAAATGTAATACGTTTTTGGAGACATTTTTATCAATAAAGAATTTATTCATTTATATATACCAAATATTGTCCTCTTTACGTTCATATTTGTTGAATGTATGATAAGCAAACAGTAGTCTGAGACTGTCAGTCTAAACCTTAAGAGTTGGGCATATGATGGGATGATTATGCGGTAGACACGACTCTTAAGGTGATGGTCTAAAATATATGATCCGCAATCGAGGGAATAAAGTTGGGCGCTTTATTCATGTAAAGATTGTTATGTTGTCTATATCCCTTTTGGGAGATGGTTTGTCTTGGCCATCGGAGTTGGACTCCGTGAATAGAAACATTGGCGCGTTGTCATAGGTGACGATGTGTTGGATCGGGACATAAAGTGAATTGATTTGGATTAATAATTCTGTCTTGGCAAATCGATTCACTTTAGACAATCATTTGTATTGTATCTTAATCCTGAGATGAATAATGGGCCCGTTGTCTCGATTTGTGTCTTTTGATGTACCAATGGGTGACTCCCACATCTCTATAGTGGCATGCATGCCGGTACGTTGGAGGCATGACTCTTGGTAGCGTAGACTTGTTATTCATAGATATGGAATCCATAGCTCCTCTTTAGGAGTAATGATATCCTCTTATATGCGTTGTCCTGTAATTGGAAAACTGGAGCGCTCAACCATTTGGATACATAGGTGTAACCGAATGGTATACTATCTTTGGATGGTAAGTTTTCTAATGGTGAGACAATGGAACGTAAGATAAAAATAATCGGGAAGGTAAGACAGAACTTGTCCTTAAGCCGATTATGGATGATCATATGGGGATGCGATACACTATGATATGTCATGGAGACTTAGCTACACGAGCTTCGTAATTCTATAAAGTTCGAGAGTGCAGCTCCAAGCTTTTAGTGGAGTAGCGTTGGAGTTGATAATTGTGAAATGTATATCTGGGATATTGGGTTTCATAATTATCATGAGCTTGAACTTTATAGGTCCATTTTGGTCCCCTTTGCTAGCTCACAAAATCCTGTAACGACACGGCGTGCTTTTCCAATAATTGGTGACTTATGTCGGATTTATCAGATTGGTTTAAAATTTATAAGAATCAAATAATTCATGTCTGTTTATCGGTTGAATTAATTATGTAAGAAATTAGTTCAAGATGAACTTGTTGAATTATGGCGTTCGGATAATTCTTGTCTGTTTATCGGTTGTTTTAATTTTGGACAATTAGAACAAGATAAACTTGTAGAATTATTGTGAATTGATTTATTTTCTTAGAGATTATCTTGATAAAGTTTGTTTTGATCAGATATCTTTTCTATTGGGCTATTTGAATCAAAACTGAGACTTTATCCTTTAGAATCTCGGGTGGAAAATAAAAGATTCGCGGAGATTTTTTCTCGGCAGTTCGGCATGCCGGATGACGTGTTCGGCCTGCCGAACTGGTCAGTTCGGCCTGCCTATCACACAGTTCGGCATGCCGACCGCGACAGTTAAGATTACGCGTTTTTCACGCGTATCTTATCAGATATTGATCCGAACTTGATTCTGTTTCGATTTTTGAGACCTAATCTAATATGGACTGACCCCAAGGACCAATAGGTATAAAAAGGGAGTGAGTCTAATGATTTACTCAGATCAATTTGAGAGATTAAGAGTGATACTCTTCTAGTGAGCATCTGAAAACTCCCTGAGAGCTTTTGTTCACAAATCACGAACACTAGCTTTGGGTTCTCTCTATTGGTTGGAAGGAGAGTCACCGGTGGAAGAGCTGTACGTGTGAGCCCACACTCACTCCGGTTGTGGATAGAGAATAGCAAAGAAGACCAGTTGGTTGAGGCTCTTCTGGAACGTTACTTCTTTACACAGGTCGCGGAGGTTCTTCGGCACACTGAGGTTAGTAAGATCTGTTTAATTTATACATATAACATTTCAAACTTGTGTTTTAGAAAATACTCTGATGAAAAAATTTAAAAATTCCGCTGCGCACTTTGTTTCCAACAGTTTCATCCTCAGACTGATGGGCAGTCTGAGCGGGTTATTCAGGTTCTCGAGGATATGTTGCGTGCTTGTGCGTTGGACTTCGGCGGGAACTGGAAGCAATGTTTGCATTTGGGGGAGTTTGCGTACAACAATAGCTATCAGGTAAGTATCGGTATGGCACCATTTGAGGCGTTGTATGGGCGACCGTGTCGGTCACTTGTGTGTTGGGCCGAGCCGGAAGATAGAGTTATTCTTGGGCCGGATGAGATTCGTGATAGCAACGAGAAAGTCGCGGTGATTCGAGATCGGTTGAGGGCAGCTCAGAGTCGGCAGAAGAGCTACGCGGATAGGAGACGTAGACCTTTAGAGTTTGCGGTTGGAGATTTCATTCTCTTGAGGGTATCGCCTCGTAAGGGAACTATGCGGTTCGGGGTGAGTGGGAAGCTCGCGCCGAGGTATATTGGGCCGTTCGAGATCACTCAGTGTGTTGGTGTGGTCGCTTATCGGCTTGATCTTTCGCCCGAACTTTCTCATGTTCACGATGTGTTTCATGTGTCGATACTTAGAAAGTGTCCACCTGAGCAGGGTAAGATAGTTTCGTTACGCGATGTGCAGGTTCAGGAAGATACGACGTACGAGGAAGTGCCGATTCAGATCATTGACCAGAAGGTGATTAGCTTGCGTCGTCGTGAGATACCATTGGTAAAGGTCGTGTGGCAGCATCATAGGGTTGATGAAGCCACTTGGGAGCTAGAGTCGAGCATGCGTGAATTGTATCCGCATTTGTTTTGTTTTTGAGATGAGTTGTAAATTTCGAGGACGAAATTTCTTTTAGGGGTGGAGAGTTGTAACGCCCCGAAATTTATTTAGTGTTAATGTAATATAAATGATGAGTTAGTGCGCCATAATTAACGTTTTAACATTAATTAGATTATTTGGTTGGATTTTGAATTTTTTGTTGTTTTGTTAAATTGATGCGTTCAAATGATTTCTTATTGTTTTAAAATGATGTTTTGAGTTTTAAAACACAACAATTTGTAAAATGTTAAAAATACTCCGTTTTACAAAACCGTGGGCGGCACATGGTTTTCGCACAGTAAAACCGCCCACCGATTTTCTCTATTTATTTCCTTCCTCTCTCTCTCTCTCCTCACTCTCACGCATCTCTCTCTCTCTTCCTCTTGATCTCTCTCTCTCGGCAGCTCTCTCTCTCTCTATCTCTCTCAAAATTTTTGAACTCCATTTCGAATCCAAGCTTCGGGATAGCAAGGAGGAAGCTCGGGGACGTGATTTAGCAATCGAGAACGCGGATTGAAGCTTCGATTCGAGGTTAGATTCAAAATTTCTAAACTTTTTACAAAATTTTCAATTTTGTGCATTTTTGAAATCTAGGTTTGTTTAAGCTTAGAAAACCGTGGATTTGAGTTAAATGAACTTAGAACAACTAGAATCTAAGCTTAGATTGAAGAAAAACGGATCGAATTCAAGATTTTTCATTTTTCTCCCTATTTTTCTATTTTTGGATTTTTGAGGATTTTGAGTTTAAATCTTGTTTAAATGAGTTCAAACATGTTCTAGTATGTTTTTTTATCAACTATGATTGTTTTTCATGCCTGGGATTTGAGAAAAACAGGTTAGAATCAAGATTTGAATTTTAGGGATCGAGAAACCCGTGGCTGGGATTTCTGGATTTTCCTAGTTCGGCAGGGCGAACTGTGTGTTCGGCAGGCCGGTGTTCTTTAGACCGGCAGGCCGAACCTGGGGAAGTGTTCGGCCAACCGAACTTTGCTTCCGGCAGGCCAAACTTTGCAGTTCGGCCGGCCGAAGCAGGGCTTCTGGCAGGCCGACCGAGGCATGGAAAATTTTGTGATTTTTACCCGTTTTCACTGTTTTGAACCCTGATTTAAATCCCAACCTTATAGGATGATTTTAAAGGTACAAATAGCACACTAGGACATCATGAAATGGTTTAGTAACATAGAATGCCTCGAACTAGATATTGATCGACTTAGTTTGTATCTAGGATCGTTCGTGGTTTCGTGGAGCTAACGTATAGCGGACCGGGATTACGGTGCGGGGCACCGGCACGAGTATTGAGGTAGGACTTCTATCCTATTTCTTTGGTAGCGTGATATTTGAAATGATTTGGCTTTGAAAAGGATTTCTATCAAAATGTTTTCAACGGTTGTTTGAAAATGGTTTTATCGGTTATATTTTAATATACCGTGATCTGAAATGAATTTCATAATAAATGTAATTGACAACACTCGGTAATTGGGTTTTGAATGATAATGATAATAAACACATAGGCATGATGCCATATCAGAGATCGGGTCGTGTAGCGATCGACCTTGGGGGCAGGTCCCGAAACCCAGCTGGGCCACTACGGTGGTGATATCATGGTTTGCCTAGGTAAAAGAAAAATGTTATTTCTGATTTGTGCGAGTAGACTGTTCTGAGTCAGGACGGTTCTACCCAAATTATCTATACATTTATTTATTTATTTATTTAATGTTTCTTTTGAGTACTCCTAACAATGAAGTGTTTCTTTAAATTAAATTATTTTATAAAACATAGTCCTACTGAGCCTTTCGCTCACGTTTTATCTGTTTAAATTTCCCCCTCTAGGTGGTTTCCCATTTAGGTTTGGAGAGGATTCTTTGGACCGAACTCAGGAGCAATAAGAGGATTGATTTATACTTTGTATTATTTAATTAAAGCATGTAAGAGTTAACTTTATTTGTATTTGGACTGTGATTGTATTTATGATATTGTCAGTACCATGTGTGTGCACAAGTTGTGGGTTGTGGAACCCATACTCGTGGTTCTTTATTAATTTTTATTTCTTGCTTAATATTTATAAATTCTTTTATAGAATGTGGTGGAAATCTTCTTATTTCTTATTTAATTTGATCTTTAAACCATTGGTTTTAATTAAATTATCTTTTAATCAATTTAAATAATCCGCCACATCACCTCCCGTACTCCGGGGCGTGACAGTACTCTTTTTCTTCTTCATACAATAATATTCGTAGTCTTAAAGGAGAAGATCAGCCTTGGTCCTTTTTTATCTTTATTTATGTCGTTTGCTTACCCGTTAGGCTAGCTATAGGCTATTTACTTCATGCTGAGTAACCAATTCCATGTAGATTTTTTTTTTCTCTCGAAAGGGTGTGGCAATATTTCATAATAGCCTCTTCCTATGTGTTAACATCTTATGGTTTGTTTAAAAAAAAAAGGTTAGAACTGTTTTTTATGTTTAGAACTATTTTTACTACATTATTTTTTCGTACAAAATTTAATCTAAAAAAGGTTCTAACCGCTCTCTTAAACAAACACCTACTCTTTTCTCAAGAGCCTATAAAACGATATCAGAACTGCTGTTAGCCTCACAGGCAAATTAAGCAAATCTTAATTGTTTTTGTGCCTTCTTATTTTAGCGAAAACCAGATGAAATGACATGTATCATTAAAAATATATATATATATGTATATGCCAATCGAGATGAAATATTTTTTTTTCCAGTGGTATATACATGGTAACATAGACGCTCTCCGAGTTCATCTCCAAAATTTTCAATATTAAGCTTATGCTGAGGCACAAATTAACTCACATTAAAGAAAGAATTAACTTTTTTAAGGGAAAAGATAAAAGAATTAATAACTTTATATACCATGGTTAATTGGTTATCTTTTAATTAAATAAAACCTCAAAAAAATCATATGCATAAAGTGACAGGCATATACAGAAGGAAGAGGACAGGAACCATATAATCTTTTTAATATATAACATGGAAAGATCCCTAGACAATGGGCAGAAGAGCCATTCTGCAATTTGGATGTATTATCTAAAGCAGATGTTATAGGGCAGGCATGCACGTCACGTAGAGCATGTGCTAGGTTTCATCATCCACATGCATCTATATAACTCCTAATATATATCACATATGTCCATATATATATATATATATATATATATATATATATTCTACTCCTATATATATAATTATATGTCAAATATATATTACCAAAGAGTGATTGGCTAACTATTTAATTATGTACATTTTGTGTACTTTAGCGTACCTTTGTATTTTAGTGTGGGATATATATCAAGGAGACCTCTACATAAATGGACCAGCCTTGGCGTTAATGTCCAAAACCAGCCAGCAGCTAACTGTATGCCCTCACATTTGATCGTTCTCCATAAATGGGCCACAGAAGTATATATAATGTTTTTTTTTTTAATACTTGCACATGAAACAGTTGTTTTTGTTTTAGATATCATGATCACTGACTTTATTGCTTCATCATTTGTTTACTTATTTTTCTATTATTAAATTGAAATATCACCCACATTTGACAATATAGCAAGTGTCTGAAGAACAAGGATCGGCAAATTACTAGATATTTAACTTTCTTTATTATTGGAAGTACTAATTAGTTATTATACATGTAAATATATGTGAATATCTCAAACAAGTTGCTAAGAAACACTATCAATTCTTGTGTTTGTGTAAAAAGCTTTAAAGAAGTAATTTTTTTTTTTTGTTAAAAAAAAAGCAGCAATGGCATATGTTTAGCTCAACAATAAAGCAAACTCTGCCATAATAATAAAGTAATTGACCATGATAACATCATTAATCACTGCCTATAAATTAAGAAAGTAAATTAAAAAAATAATAACCATTGTAAGACAGTAAGACAGTGGGTCCCATGGAAGGGAAAATGTCCAGGATCAGGTGGACAGTTATATCAGCCCCCAATGTGTACCTAATTGGCTAATTTCATCCTTATTTACCATCTCCCACATGACTCGTTATGCAAGCTAAGCACACTCAATATGCCCTCCTCAAATATTTAAATTATTATTATTATTATTATTATTGTTGGATTTTTTTCATTTTGCATTGATTTCCATGTACATTATTCTTAAACCATATTTTCAACTTAGATGGTACGTATAGACGACGATGGCTTAAATTCCTAATAATTTTCAAATATTTATATAATTATTTCACTGAAATCCATGCACGCTGTTTGCTGCTGCCTAAGTTCTTTGTTTTTCTCTAATCCCCGGCAAAATGGGTCCTCGTTGATCATAAAAAATGCGCCCTCGAATTCACAAATACTATAACTCCAATACAATATTTTTCTTTATTTTCTTGGTGTCATTTATTTCAAACTTATTTTGGAGAGAAAATAATGGTGAATTAAATGGCCATCATAGGATCACTAATTGATTCTTAGCAAAGGATAGTTGAAAATGCCAAAAGAATCATTAATGGGCAAAATCAAAAGACTAATTAAGTTTTAAGAGCATTTTCATAATATTTTTACGTTCAAGCATGAACTTCTCATTGCGTTATGATGAAATGAAATAATTTGATAACAAGTCAATTAAATTCACTTTTGAAACTAAGAATGATCGGCACTTATTGGGTTATGAGAGAATATATAATGGAATTTAAATGAGAAAGCAATAACGTAATAAGCTCTTCATGTGCAAATGTCAACCGTTTGAAGAAGCAAAAGCAATTCGGGCACATGCTTTTATGGCCGCCCATTTGGTTTCACAAAAGTGGTCATCATTTGCTAGCCATCACTCCCCTGCCCATATCCAATATAGATATTTGCCTTCCTTAACTTGCTATATTAATATTCACCCAGAAAATGGAAAAAAAGAACAATAAAAAAAGGAAAAAAAAAGAGTCTATTTTATCTAAACAAAAATGAGGAAAGGCCCATGAGGGAAAAAAAAAATGAAATTTCCCATGAAGAATTAAAATTGGTTCTCAATTTGCCAAATTCGGCAAAAAAGAAAAGTAAAAGTGCAACACAGAGCCTACCCCGAAATTTTTCTCTTTTACTGCACCTTTTGTTTTTAGTTCTTAATTCCACAAGGTTTACTCAAGGAAAAAAAAAGCACACAACAACAACTACAAAATCATTTGTGCGGACCAAAGTTAGCAAATCTAGAGAGTCCATGTTAAACCTTTTTTTTTTTTTTTTTTGCTTAGAGCTTCACCCCTGGTTTTAAAATTTTCATTTTGCCAACTCTAGCATACACTAGATCAAATGCCGAAAATTGGGCCCACTATGATGATGGATCAAGAAATCATCACCACCGTTGGATACACCGAAAATAGAGCTTTGACTAAGGAACTGATGCTGCTGCGCTCTCTGGAGCTCCTTCTGCCTTCGGAGCTCCAAAACCTTCCTATGAGAATTCGAATGCTTGGCAGACACAAAAGTCGGGCTCGCGGCAGGCCGGTATTCGGGCACTAACCGGCCCGATTTATACCGGACCCCACAAGCATTGCAAAGCGTTTTCGGGCCCGTGGGCCCAGTCCGCCACTGAGGCGTCTGCTCGGCGGCGCAGTGGAGGCACTTTCGGCCCGAAGAATCCGACCCCGCATTCGCGTTCGAGCCCTCCCTCTTCTTAGATGGGGTCGTTTTAGCCGGCTTGGCTTCCCCTCCGCCGGGGGTGACAAGGTGAAGGAGGCGCGTGGTCCAGTCACCAGGGGCGGCGCGTGAGCGCTTGCTCCGGGCCTTGCCGGGGAGGGGAGTTTCGTGCTGGAAAAACATGGCGTTTCTGGCCGTCTCGGTGGCGAGCGTTTCGGAGGACGACGACGTTTCGGGTGTGAGAGGCTTTCCTACCACGTTGGCAGTGGCCGAGCTCGCCGATAGGAAGTGTAGAGGTTGCAAGTCCTTCTCGGCTGAGAATGAGTCGTCCACAAAGCTCGATAGCCATTCTAGCTCCGCCAAATCATCGTACTGCATAATTTTAATAAAAATAAAATAAAATCAGAATTAACAAAATTTTTTGCATTTTCAGAGAATAAATTTAGAATTTAGATTTTTGTGTACCGGAAAGCAGAGGTCGCCGGAGAACCGAGTCTCAGAGAAACTGCGGTTGCCGCAGAACTGCTGATGGCCACCCGAAACGGAGGAATTGCAGCTGTCGACGACAGTGACGGCGGATGAATCCGTTGAGTTTCCGGCGACATTGTCGAAGAAGCCGTTGGTGACCATGGCGTCTTCGTTGGAAAAGTCAAGGAGGTCGTCAATGGCGAAGTGCTCGCCAGGCATCTGCTCCGAATGCCTCTTCTCAGCGGAGAAGTCTCCAGCTCTGGCTGCTCCAAAGTAACCGCCGACGAAGAACTCAGGCACTTCCATTGAAGAAAATTTATGGAAAATCTTGAAAAATCAGAGCTTTTTTTTTTTTTTCGTTTTAGAGAGAGAAATGTGTGGGTGTGAGAGAAAAGGATGGGTGTGATGGTTGTGTGGGGGGTTTTGAGGAGTGAAGGGAGGGGCTGAAATGAAATTTTCTGAAAACAGAGAGCATCTTTTTTCATGCAGAGAGTGATGATTTTAATAATGGGGAAGTGACTTGCAAGCTCTGTTAACTTTAATATTTTAGACTTCTTTTCTCTCTTTCTTACCCTTCCTTTTTTTTTTTTTCGTAAGTAACGTATTTCAATTACATGCATTTTAACGTAAAATTCTCGTTTATTTTATTTTTGAATATTTTGTTAAAATTTAGAGCTCGTTTAGTTCAAATATTTAAATAAAGATTTAAATTTTTATGAGAAAAAATACTGTAATAAAATGATTTAAATTGTGATTCAAATCATAAAACAAACGCACCTTTAATTGATTTATTTTTATTTTTCATTTTGATGTGTGAGCTCTTGAGTTGGCAATAGTGCCCTTGAGAGTTGATAACACCAATTTCATTTTCATGCATTTTTTAACTTTATTCAATAATTTGAAGTTTAATTTCTTTTTTTTTTTTTGTAATTATTACGTCAAACAATTATTACTTGTTATCATATCATTCCATTGACTCAATTCATACAATTCTCCCAAACAGAAAAACACAAAAAAGCTTAATAATGATTTACAAAAATTAAAAAGGCATTATAAGGGTGAAGATCAAAATCATGAAAAGAAAGAAAGAGACTTCACAATGAAGTTGCTTTTAGACTGTAAAGGTGTATAAAGATACAAAAAACTTTCAAAGTTAACATGGAGGGAACAAAATAAAGGCATTGAAACCAAATTTCTATAGAAGACTGCAACTAGTCCTTTTTGTGTTTTTTTTTTTTTTCCTTTTTTTCTTTTTCCCAGGCATTTTGTTTTTACACAAAAAAAAGAGAGTATAAAACAGATGGTTCAACCCACTGAGTTGTGGTCCAAATTGCCGAGTCATGTAAAGTACCAAGGAGAAAAAACAGCAGGCTGTACAGTGTACATGATAAACAAAAAAGAGAGGACTGCAACTGGGCTGAAACTGCCCTACGATCTAACACTGTACTACTTTTTCCCTTCAACAAGGCACTCAATTTGAGGTTATCAACTATGAGGGGTAAAATGGTAAATTACCCATCAATTAATTGAGCCAAATATAATTGTTAATTAATTAAGTCTGTAATCATAATTTAAGGGGAAAAATATTGAAATTAAAAAGATTCAACCCCCTGTAGAATCGATCTTTTTGTGGGTTTTGTCGCCGTGACTCCTCCTCCTCCTCCAATATCGTCCAAGTTTACAGCCGGATTCCTCTGCTGCTAATAATTTTTTTCATCTTGGGAATTGTGCTCTTTTATTTTATTTTTAATTTTCCTTATGTTTTTAATCTCTGACACGTAAATATTTTTAATTTGGATATACAAATCATGATTAGTTGTGGTCTATCATAACCTGTTAATGTTTAATACAATCCCCCAATGCACGTTTAATCACGATGATTACAGCTCAACTTAGTCGAGAGTAACGGTAGAGATTGACTCCACGTGGTTAGTTGAATTTATTTTACTTTTAATCTTACCTGCCACGTTGGATTGCTTTCGTTTTCCCCGTCCCTAAGGCCCCAATCACTTTGTCGCCGGATTGCGTTTGGTAAAATGTCTTGTCCAAAATCTGTTTTCATGGTGAAAATTACCGAGGTAAAAAGGACAAAAGGTAATTGAATTTATTTACCCCCAAATATCTATAAAAGGAGCAAGAAGGTGTTTAAAAAATAGTTTGAAACTAAAAGTTATAATTAAAAGTATTATAATATATAAAATATTATATTTTTATTTTATATTGTAGCTTATAAGAGCTTTATATTATTTGAGTAATTGAAACTAAATTTGTCAAACACCACATAAATTTTAAAGCACAAAGGTTTGAACCTAAATTTTGTAAAAAAAAACATTGTAACAATTTAAATTTTGTAAAAGAAAAAGTTGTAACAAAATTGGTTTGAACTAAATTTTCGAACAAGCTAATAATTTAGAAAACAATAAGTTTGTAAAAAAATAAAAAAGAAGACACAATTGCAGGGTGTTTGATATTGTCAGTTTCAACCAAAATATTTGGTTGCTATAATATTAAAACTCTTATATGTTACAATATCAAAAATAAAAATAAAAATAAAAAAATAAAGTTATAATGTAAAACCCTTATATATTACATTATTTTTAACAAAAATTCTCAAACAACTTATTAGTTCAATTACATTAAAATATAATTAGTTATTTGACCCTATATAACGTTTTTTCCTTCTTCTTTTTTTCCCAGAAAGCATGAACGTTTTTTTTTTTGTCTCTGACAGGGGATATAGCGTGTTTTTTTTTTTTTTCTCTTGCAACTGAATATTCATTTTTCTGGTTAAGAAAAATGGCATTTAATTAAGCGTCAAATTGAAACTTGTTTCTTTTTTCTTGAACACTCTTCTAGATTTAAGGAGTTCAAATTAGAGGAAAAATTACTATCCAAACGTTTAATATGTCTGAATTAGTTCTCAAGTAAAAGTGTCTAAATTAAATTCCAAGATTAATTGAAAGTGGATAGTTAGCCACAAATATGATTTCCGTAGTGTAGTGCAAAGAAGTGTGTGCCTTCCCTACGAGACCGAGTCAGATGGGGAGGAAGAGATTTCTTATGGACACTATACCCAAAAATAACTCTGGTAATTTGGATAAGGTCACGGTTACATTTATTATTAATTTTTTTAATCTTCGTAAAACGTGAAGTAAATTTCACATTTATAAAATGTTTGATAAAATGGTTAAAAATATTGTTAAAATTGTAAATATTGTTGTATGTAAGAGTTTTATATTATAACAACTTGTTTTATTTTTATTATAGTATGTGAGAACTTTATGAGAGTGTTTGGCAGTGGTTTCTACCACTCAGTTTCCACCACTCAATTTTTATTATAAATTTAATTGTAAACAGTGTAAAGTTATTATATGCTACAATAACAATAAAAAAAAGTGCACATAATAAAACTCTTATATGTTACAATAAAAAGTAATTTTCATCCCTGATTTTTATTATCTTTTAAAAATATTATATATTGTTTTTAATTGAAAACTTGACTGTAGCCAATTATAGTTGCTGTATCAAGGGATAGTGTGGGTCCTATGCGCACGTGACATGTGGAGGTGGTGTCAGCGAACATGTGAGGGTTTCAAAAGGCCAGCCAAGGGCCATGGTTGGCTGTTAAGTCCACGCGGCGGGAATCTAATTGAGGACTTTTTATCGCCCCCACGTTCCTTCCTTTGATGCTTCCCCCCACACGTGCATTATGCCTAGCATTTCCCAACGCCAGCATTGTAGCACTTGCAGGCGTGTCACGTGCATGGCACGGATCTGACGTGCCTGTCACCTTTAGATGAGTTGGGGCTTTGATTGATGCATGGTCTCGTTCACGACTAGGCTTATTTGGGCAGGGCAGAGGACATCAATTATTGAGTATTCGACGCTGCCATAACAAAGCAGTTTCCTCTTGATCAACAGGGAAAAAAAAAGAAAAAAAGAAAAAAAAAGGGTTGTTTCCTCTTAAGATAGCATGCCTCCCTAGATTTTGTTGTCTTAAGTGTCTTATAGAAAACTAAAAGGGCGTTTGAGTTGTGGGTTCGAATTAAAGATTAAAACTGAAAATATTATCGTTATTTACATTTTATGAAAAAAACATGGTATTAAAATTGATTTGAATTAAAACTTTCAGTGGTTGAAACTGGTGTTTTCTAATGCAAAACAATTTCATTTTAGACTTCTAGCAAGAATGACAATGCAAATATGAAACCTTTGAATAACAATGTGAATTCCTCGTACAAATGTTTATTTTGCATCTCTGCATTATAACTTTGCATTGCTGCAAAAGCAAAAATTACAATTTCAGATGCGTAAGACCAGAGTGGATGGAATCCAAGGCAATTGCCTTTGATTTTTTCTTATTTTCATTTTTTCAACCGAAAAAAAATAACTGAGAGAGAGTGAGGATAAAAATTTCAATCAAGCTCATAAGTTTCTTTTTATTGAAGATTTTCCTAGGCAATAGCGGAGCAGGGAAAAAATTGTAATGATAAAGAGGTGTAAATTAATCTAAATTTAAAATTTAAGGAATAATAGAAACTTTTTTTAAAATAAAAAATAAAAACTTCAATAAGAATTTTCAGAAGACAATTTTAAATAAAAATATGAAAATAATATTTTGGGTCCAGAAGTCCGGATTCCCTCCAGCCTGGTAGACCTAAGATGGCTTCGCCCTTAGAAAAAATTAGCTCACGTACATCTTCTTTAACACCACTAATGTCTTGTACTATTTTTTTCAAACTTTTGATACATACTACTTTTGATATACAATATATCTAAATTACTCAGACAAAAAATCTCACTGTCCACCTCTCTCTCACTCTATGTTTCACGCTCTTCCCTTTCCCTCCGTGTCTCTTTCTCTCTTTCTATTTCTTAAAAGTGATATGTTTTAATTTTTTTCCACAGAAATAGTAGGAATGAGTCAGGAAGCCCTTTCGGCCTAGGGGCAGCTGTCCCCCTGTAAGCTCAAGGTAGTTTCACCCTTAAAAAAAAAAAAGGTTTTATATCACTTCTTTAATACCATTAATGTTTTGTATTATTTTTTTTTTTCAAAACATTTGATTTACATCACTTTTAACAGGTAATAAATCCAAATTAACCACACAAAAATCTCACCACCTAACTTTTCTCTCTCTCCCCTCACTCTATGTTTCATGCACTTCTCTCTCTCTCGCCGTGTCTTTTTCTTTCTCCTTTCTTTCTTTCTATTTCCTAAAAGTCTGTGTGTTTAAAAAAAAAACTTCATAAAAATATTAGGAAACAAAAGTGGTATCATATAAGCTGTATTTATCAGATTGGCCCCTCCCTTATTCCTAGGTCTTTTTTTTTATGAATTCCTAGATCTTTTTTTTTAATGAATCCCTAGGTCTATTTGAGAAGTTGCATTAACAAATAAATAAAATAAAAAAATTTGCTGGAAAGTGAGCAGAAGTTCACAGTTCTTGAAGGAAGATGGAAGATTCTAATTTACATGTCTCGGATGATTAGACATGTTTAGGCTTTTTTTAACTAACAAGCAATCATATTTAACTCTATGAAGTTATAAGCACGTTATTAACAAAACAATGAAACTAAATCTAAAAAATACCCTACATACTAAATTATAGCCTATAATTTCTTAAGTAGCAGCCTTATAACCTTGTAGGAAAGAAAATAATTTTTTTTTAACCAAAACATTACGAACATCATAATTTAATAAAGAAAATCTAGACTATTATCATCTCACTATAAGGTCATAAATATTTACTCCTTTCTTAAACATTTTCCCCCTCATTTACTCCTATTATATATCGAACTTAAAAAAGACGGAATTCTAAGAATAAAATAAAAGGAAAAAAAAAAAAAGAGTTAAAGAACTGCAAATCCTTTAATTTTCACAATAATTTATTTAAGTTCAGGTGAAAACGTGCACATTCGAAACATGAAAAAATTCAGTTATTGAAACATGCAGTAAAGCCATGCCCATTATTTTCGCAAAACTAAGAATACTCTATTGGACGTGTGAAATAAGCAAAGCGCGAATATGGAATACGCATAGTTTGAAGCCACAAAACAAACAGCAAACAAAATATTTCATGACCAAAATATGTAATGCAAAACAGAAGGTATGTTTGCAGTCAGAGAATAAAGAAAGAATTATATCAGTTCATTTCACGAAGAGCTTGATAAAGAGAGGAACGAATGTTTAATTTAGAGTTATAAAAGATTCTGAACAAGTTGATGTGAAATGCCAGCTAGCTGCAAGGGAAACGACCAGAACGTCCGAACCATGTAATAAACAACTATGTATCAGCTTGATTATGGTCCAATTGCATCGATTTTTTATCTCAAACAATTTTACAGAAACTGTTAGACATGTATGCTCTAAGGAGTAAAAATGTAATACGTTTTTGGAGACATTTTTATCAATAAAGAATTTATTCATTTATATATACCAAATATTGTCCTCTTTACGTTCATATTTGTTGAATATATGATAAGCAACAGTAGTCTGAGACTGTCAGTCTAAACCTTAAGAGTTGGGCATATGATGGGATGATTATGCGGTAGACACGACTCTTAAGGTGATGGTCTAAAATATATGATCCGCAATCGAGGGAATAAAGTTGGGCGCTTTATTCATGTAAAGATTGTTATGTTGTCTATATCCCTTTTGGGAGATGGTTTGTCTTGGCCATCGGAGTTGGACTCCGTGAATAGAAACATTGGCGCGTTGTCATAGGTGACGATGTGTTGGATCGGGACATAAAGTGAATTGATTTGGATTAATAATTCTGTCTTGGCAAATCGATTCACTTTAGACAATCATTTGTATTGTATCTTAATCCTGAGATGAATAATGGGCCCGTTGTCTCGACTTGTGTCTTTTGATGTACCAATGGGTGACTCCCACATCTCTATAGTGGCATGCATGCCGGTACGTTGGAGGCATGACTCTTGGTAGCGTAGACTTGTTATTCATAGATATGGAATCCATAGCTCCTCTTTAGGAGTAATGATATCCTCTTATATGCGTTGTCCTGTAATTGGAAAACTGGAGCGCTCAACCATTTGGATACATAGGTGTAACCGAATGGTATACTATCTTTGGATGGTAAGTTTTCTAATGGTGAGACAATGGAACGTAAGATAAAAATAATCGGGAAGGTAAGACAGAACTTGTCCTTAAGCCGATTATGGATAATCATATGGGGATGCGATACACTATGATATGTCATGGAGACTTAGCTACACGAGCTTCGTAATTCTATAAAGTTCGAGAGTGCAGCTCCAAGCTTTTAGTGGAGTAGCGTTGGAGTTGATAATTGTGAAATGTATATCTGGGATATTGGGTTTCATAATTATCATGAGCTTGAACTTTATAGGTCCATTTTGGTCCCCTTTGCTAGCTCACAAAATCCTGTAACGACACGGCGTGCTTTTCCAATAATTGGTGACTTATGTCGGATTTATCAGATTGGTTTAAAATTTATAAGAATCAAATAATTCATGTCTGTTTATCGGTTGAATTAATTATGTAAGAAATTAGTTCAAGATGAACTTGTTGAATTATGGCGTTCGGATAATTCTTGTCTGTTTATCGGTTGTTTTAATTTTGGACAATTAGAACAAGATAAACTTGTAGAATTATTGTGAATTGATTTATTTTCTTAGAGATTATCTTGATAAAGTTTGTTTTGATCAGATATCTTTTCTATTAGGCTATTTGAATCAAAACTGAGACTTTATCCTTTAGAATCTCGGGTGGAAAATAAAAGATTCGCGGAGATTTTTTCTCGGCAGTTCGGCATGCCGGATGACGTGTTCGGCCTGCCTATCTCACAGTTCGGCATGCCGACCGCGACAGTTAAGATTACGCGTTTTTCACGCGTATCTTATCAGATATTGATCCGAACTTGATTCTGTTTCGATTTTTGAGACCTAATCTAATATGGACTGACCCCAAGGACCAATAGGTATAAAAAGGGAGTGAGTCTAATGATTTACTCAGATCAATTTGAGAGATTAAGAGTGATACTCTTCTAGTGAGCATCTGAAAACTCCCTGAGAGCTTTTGTTCACAAATCACGAACACTAGCTTTGGGTTCTCTCTATTGGTTGGAAGGAGAGTCACCGGTGGAAGAGCTGTACGTGTGAGCCCACACTCACTCCGGTTGTGGATAGAGAATAGCAAAGAAGACCAGTTGGTTGAGGCTCTTCTGGAACGTTACTTCTCTACACAGGTCGCGGAGGTTCTTCGGCACACTGAGGTTAGTAAGATCTGTTTAATTTATACATATAACATGTCAAACTTGTGTTTTGGAAAATACTCTGATGAAAAAAATTTAAAAAATTCCGCTGCGCACTTTGTTTCCAACAATTGGTATCAGAGCCGAGGTTTTTACATAAATTTGCAAGTTTGTGATCATGTTATATGCATAAATTTTGTGATCTTAATCTCTCCAATGCTTGAATTAAATTTTATAGAGAGATGACACTCTAGGTTTCTATATATATATATGTTGTCATGGATTATATGGTGAATGTTTATTAATTAATTATGGTTGATTAAATTGTTGTTTAATTATTTATTAATTAATTAATAACGGTTATGGTTCCTTAGAGGTTAGAATGTGTATCTAGGTTTTTCATGTAATTAGATGGCGGACTATCATCTCCGTCTAGGAATTATTATTTAATTTTTAATTTGTAAGAATTTTGTAATTAAATAATTATTCGGAGAAGACGGAACGAGAAGTCGGATCTTAAAGATTGATGATGACGTCTCCAGGTATTTCCTGAGTCTCTAATTTTATGTTTTTGAATTGTTGAAAATAAAATTGATGAATTGCATTAAAATTGTATTTTCTGGATTGAGGGTTTTCTGCTCGGTCGGCATGCCGGACCTCACAGTTCGGCAGGCCGAAGGTCACAGATTGGCAGGCCGGACGTACGGTCCGGCAGGCCGACAGTGGGGCAGAAATTTTGGTGCTCTGCCGGCAGGCCGAACCTTCATGTTCGGCAGGCCGAACCACCATGATCGGCAGACCGATCACCCAGATCGGCCTGCCGACCGAGAGCAACCAGGTGTCCAGAAAAGGTGCAATTTTTTGGTGCAGTTTTAATTTTATTTTTGGGACGATTCTGAGAAACATTAAATTTGGATATGACCGGAAATATGAAGTGTTCGATTCATACGGGATTGAGGACTTGAAGATGGATATTACATGAAGAAGGATACAGCTTGAGGATTCAAGGATGAAGAATCGATAAATGTCTCGATTATTCTCTTGTAATCTTAGTTTTTCTATTCTCTAGGGTGGAACCGTAATATTACGGTTATTATTATTATTATGCTTGTAGCTTTGCTTGATTGCTTTGCTTGTCTGCATTATAATATGATTTACCATGTATATTGATAACATGTCATATAGAATAGGGAGTGCCGCTCATATTAAAATTGTTCATGCATAATTTTAAAATAAAACCTTGACTTCAAAAGATTGAGTGGGAGAAGGTTTTCGAAGAGAGAACCTAAGGCCTCCATCGTTGGTCCATAGGAAGAACATGATGGTCCCAACCCCTAGGAAGGGATTTCTATCATGTACCAGATTGGATCTCTGAAAGGATAAGGTATTCTAGTATGATTTATGGTTGCACACCCCTAGGTGGTGATTATAAATCATGGATAAAATATTAAAACGGTGGTTATACACTCACGTTAATTTTATTATTAACCTCCCCTAGGAGCTCTGTTAATAAAATTAATGGCCAAAGAAACGATTATTAGTATATGCTGGATCATACGGGTCCTGGATGGCATATATTAATCAGGAGGGGATCCGTGTTCCTGATTGAATTTGGCATGACTCCCCTAGGAGCTTGTTGAATTCTGAGTTGGGAATTATCGTTGTAAGGTTGTGATATTTTCAAGGTTTTGACACATAAACACATTTGTATGATTTTACATGATTGTGTTATCTTACTAAATTATTATATATGTTTGCTTATGTTTGGTATATGATTCTTTATTGTAGATTGAAAATGTCTAAAAACGCTTTATCATCGATACTTGACAAAAACCAATTAACCGGTGAGAACTATAATGATTGGAAACGGAACCTGGACATCGTCCTTTCCTTTGAGAAACTGAAATATGTTCTGACAACTCCTTGTCCTCCCGAGCCTACGGGAGACTCAAGTAATGAGCAATTCCAAGCGTACGACCGCTGGAAAGATGCTAATGATCAGGCCCGCTGCTATGTTATGGCTAGCATGAATAACGTGCTGCAGGCTCAACATCATGATTATGAGACTGCGAAGCAGATCTTGGATAATCTTGAGGACATGTTTGGAGGCCAGGCCATAACAAAGCGGCAAGGGGCGCTTCGAAAACTCTTAAACTGTAGACAGAGACCGGGGACATCTGTAAAGGAGCACATGATGTTGGTCATGGGTTACCTCGCTGAGGCTCAAACCAATGGAGCCGACATCGATGCTGAAACTCAGATGACTATGGTCTTTGAGACTCTGTCTAAGGAATTTATTCCGTTTAGAGCTACTTTTAATCTAAGCAATAGACGGGATATGACCTTGACAGAACTAATGAAACAGTTACAAGAGTTTGAACTGCTGATCAGGGAGTCTCCTGCTGGTGGAGAGGCCAATATGGTAGCTGCTTCTGGTTCCAATCCTAACTCTGGGAATGGAAAGAAGCAACGGGCCAAAAGTGGGAAGTCTTCTATTCCTATTGCTACCAAGAGCAAGAAGAAGAAGAAGAAGAACCCAAAGAAGCTTAAGTGCTTCTTTTGTGGTAAGGTCGGGCATATAAAGAAGCATTGCAAGGACTTCTTTTCCAAGGGAGGTAGGTGTGATCTTCTATATTTAGAAACTTGTTTGGTTGAGGAATCCAGTGACATTTGGGTCATAGATTCCGGTGCAACTAATCATGTTTGTGTTTCTCTGAAGGGATTCAAAGAAACGAGAAGTCTACTTCGTGAAGACTTAACGCTTCGGATGGGCGATGGATCCTTGGTCTCAGCGGAAGCAGTGGGAGATGTCCATCTTTATTTTGATAATTATAGGAGTTTAATTTTGCGAGATTGTTTTTATGTTCCTAAATTTAAAAGGAATTTAATTTCTGTATCTTCTTTATTTAAAGACTCCTACGTGGTATCTTTTAATGAAAAAGTGGTGATTCGTAAAAACAAATCTTTTATCTGTTCTGGATGGATGCAAAATAATCTATATTTTATCAAACCTAAGATGGACCTATTGCTTAATGCTGAGATAAATGATAATGACTCAAAAAGACTTAAAACTTCTCACTCTAATAAGACTTATCTTTGGCATTTGCGCCTTGGCCATATTAACCTAAATAGGATTCAAAGGTTGGTAAGGGATGGACCTTTAAGTCACTTAAAGGTGGAATCTATACCTCAATGTGAATCTTGTTTGGAGGGTAAAATGACCAAAAGACCATACGGGTCTAAGGGCAATAGGGCCGAGGGGGTTCTAGAACTTGTGCATAGTGATGTTTGCGGACCGATGAACATCCGGGCACGAGGAGGGTATGAGTACTTCGTTACTTTTATTGACGATTACTCAATATATGGGTATGTGTACCTAATGCACCACAAAAGCGAAACTTATGATAAGTTCATGGAGTTTCGGGCTGAAGTGGAAAAGCAATTGGGTAGACCCATAAAGGCACTTCGATCTGATCGAGGTGGGGAATACCTTTCTGATGAGTTCTTGGGACACTTGTTAGAGAATGGGATTTTATCCCATTTGACTGCGCCGGGCACTCCGCAGCAGAATGGCGTAGCAGAGAGAAGGAATAGGACTTTGTTGGACATGATTCGGTCCATGATGAGTTATTCATCATTGCCTTTATCCTTTTGGGGATATGCACTACAAACCGCATGTTATCTTTTGAACAATGTGCCTTCAAAATCGGTCCCTAAAACTCCTCACGAGTTGTGGACAAGACGGAAGACATCCTTAAACCATATTCGCATATGGGGAATATGGGGATGTCCAGCTCATGTCCTGTTTAAGGATCCGAATAAGTTGGAAGCACGTTCAGAAGTTTGCGTGTTTGTAGGATATCCAAAAGGGACTAAAGGGGGTTATTTTTATAACCCAAAGGAAAATAAAGTCGTGGTTTCAACTAATGCAACTTTCCTTGAGGAGAGTTACATGAACGACTTTAAACCTCAAAGCAAAGTGGTGCTTGAGGAGTTGAGGGGTAATCCGTTTACTCCGGAGGTCCGAACGAAACCATTCCGATCGGTGTAGAAAAACCAAACAAACCTGAACAACAACCTCAGGGGCTTCGGCGTAATGGGAGGATCGGGCGTCAACCTGAGAGGTATATGTTCAATGGGGAGGTCTTTTTGGCTGAACCGGATGAACATGACAGGGATCCTTATACTTACGCAGAAGCTATGGAGGATGTTGATTCAAGACTCTGGACAGAGGCCATGAACATTGAGATGAAGTCTATGGAGACTAATCGGGTCTGGGAGCTTGTGGATCTTCCCGAAGGGGTAAAACCCATAGGGAGTAAGTGGATCTACAAGAGGAAAAGAGGAGTGGATGGAAAGGTCGAAACCTTTAAGGCTAGACTGGTAGCTAAGGGTTATACGCAAAATGAAGGAATCGATTATGAGGAAACCTTTTCGCCTGTAGCGATGCTTAAGTCCATCCGGATTCTCTTGTCCATAGCTGCCGCTCTCGACTACGAGATTTGGCAGATGGATGTCAAGACGGCTTTTCTGAATGGCTATCTTGATGAGTCCATTTATATGGAACAACCAGACGGGTTCAAGGTCGCGGGTCAAGAGGGTAAGGTTTGTAAGTTGCTAAAGTCTATTTATGGACTTAAGCAGGCTTCTCGTTCTTGGAACATAAGATTTGATCAAGTGATCAAGACTTATGGGTTCTCACAAAATGTGGATGAACCATGTGTTTACAAACACATTAAGAATGGGAAGGTGGTTTTTCTACTACTCTATGTAGATGACATTCTGCTAATTGGCAATGACGTTGGGGCGTTGTCATCGGTCAAATTATGGTTGACCAAGCAGTTTGACATGAAGGACTTGGGTGAGGCTAATTTTGTTCTCGGTATCCAGATCTTTCGGGATAGGAAGAACAAAATGATAGCTTTGTCACAGGCCAGCTACATAGATAAAATTCTCAGGAGGTTTGCAATACAGGATTCCAAGAAAGGTGGGCAACCATCTAGGTCTGGAATTACTCTTTCTAAGAAAGACTCTCCAAAGTCTTATGAAGAAAGAGAATACATGAAGAAGGTACCTTATGCTTCGGCAGTGGGTAGTCTCATGTATGCCATGCTTTGCACTCGACCAGATATTAGTTATGCGGTCGGGATTGTGAGTCGATTTCAGGCGGATCCAGGACCGAACCATTGGGTTGCGGTAAAGCATATTTTCAAGTACCTGAGAAGGACTCGTGGGTATATGCTTGTGTATTCGGGTGAGGATTTAACTCCTCTAGGATATACTGATTCGGATTTTCAATCCTGCCTGGATTCTAGGAAATCGACTTCAGGGTTTGTGTTTACTCTGGGTGGCGGTGCCATCAGTTGGAGAAGTGCGAAGCAAGATTGCACTTCGGATTCAACGATGGAGGCCGAGTATGTGGCGGCTAGTGATGCTTCGAAAGAAGCAGTGTGGCTCCGCAAGTTCCTTGGGGATCTTGAGGTAGTTCCTGGTATGGATAAAGCGGTATCACTGTACTGTGACAATAGTGCGGCGGTAGCTAATGCTAAGGAACCAAGATTTCATAAGAAGAGTAAGCATATTGATCGGAAGTATCATGTGATAAAGGACTTCGTTGAGAGCGGGCATGTCACGGTGTGCAAGATCGCGTCAGAGGACAATTTAGCTGATCCATTTACGAAGACACTTTCTGGGAGAGTCTTCGAAAGGCATGTGGAAGCTATGGGGATGCGAAATTTGCAGTATTTACTCACTTAGTGCAAGTGGGAGATTGTTAGACATGTATGCTCTAAGGAGTAAAAATGTAATACGTTTTTGGAGACATTTTTATCAATAAAGAATTTATTCATTTATATATACCAAATATTGTCCTCTTTACGTTCATATTTGTTGAATGTATGATAAGCAAACAGTAGTCTGAGACTGTCAGTCTAAACCTTAAGAGTTGGGCATATGATGAGATGATTATGCGGTAGACACGACTCTTAAGGTGATAGTCTAAAATATATGATCCGCAATCGAGGGAATAAAGTTGGGCGCTTTATTCATGTAAAGATTGTTATGTTGTCTATATCCCTTTTGGGAGATGGTTTGTCTTGGCCATCGGAGTTGGACTCCGTGAATAGAAACATTGGCGCGTTGTCATAGGTGACGATGTGTTGGATCGGGATATAAAGTGAATTGATTTGGATTAATAATTCTGTCTTAGTAAATCGATTCACTTTAGACAATCATTTGTATTGTATCTTAATCCTGAGATGAATAATGGGCCCGTTGTCTCGACTTGTGTCTTTTGATGTACCAATGGGTGACTCCCACATCTCTATAGTGGCATGCATGCCGGTACGTTGGAGGCATGACTCTTGGTAGCGTAGACTTGTTATTCATAGATATGGAATCCATAGCTCCTCTTTAGGAGTAATGATATCCTCTTATATGCGTTGTCCTGTAATTGGAAAACTGGAGCGCTCAACCATTTGGATACATAGGTGTAACCGAATGGTATACTATCTTTGGATGGTAAGTTTTTTAATGGTGAGACAATGGAACGTAAGATAAAAATAATCGGGAAGGTAAGACAGAACTTGTCCTTAAGCCGATTATGGATAATCATATGGGGATGCGATACACTATGATATGTCATGGAGACTTAGCTACACGAGCTTCGTAATTCTATAAAGTTCGAGAGTGCAGCTCCAAGCTTTTAGTGGAGTAGCGTTGGAGTTGATAATTGTGAAATGTATATCTGGGATATTAGGTTTCATAATTATCATGAGCTTGAACTTTATAGGTCCATTTTGGTCCCCTTTGCTAGCTCACAAAATCCTGTAACGACACGGCGTGCTTTTCCAATAATTGGTGACTTATGTCGGATTTATCAGATTGGTTTAAAATTTATAAGAATCAAATAATCCATGTCTGTTTATCGGTTGAATTAATTATGTAAGAAATTAGTTCAAGATGAACTTGTTGAATTATGGCGTTCGGATAATTCTTGTCTGTTTATCGGTTGTTTTAATTTTGGACAATTAGAACAAGATAAACTTGTAGAATTATTGTGAATTAATTTATTTTCTTAGAGATTATCTTGATAAAGTTTGTTTTGATCAGATATCTTTTCTATTGGGCTATTTGAATCAAAACTGAGACTTTATCCTTTAGAATCTCGGGTGAAAAATAAAAGATTCGCGGAGATTTTTTCTCGGCAGTTCGGCATGCCGGATGACGTGTTCGGCCTGCTTATTTCACAGTTCGGCATGCCGACCGCGACAGTTAAGATTACGCGTTTTTCACGCGTATCTTATCAGATATTGATCCGAACTTGATTCTGTTTCGATTTTTGAGACCTAATCTGATATGGACTGACCCCAAGGACCAATAGGTATAAAAAGGGAGTGAGTCTAATGATTTACTCAGATCAATTTGAGAGATTAAGAGTGATACTCTTCTAGTGAGCATCTGAAAACTCCCTGAGAGCTTTTGTTCACAAATCACGAACACTAGCTTTGGGTTCTCTCTATTGGTTGGAAGGAGAGTCACCGGTGGAAGAGCTGTACGTGTGAGCCCACACTCACTCCGGTTGTGGATAGAGAATAGCAAAGAAGACCAGTTGGTTGAGGCTCTTCTGGAACGTTACTTCTCTACACAGGTCGCGGAGGTTCTTCGGCACACTGAGGTTAGTAAGATCTGTTTAATTTATACATATAACATGTCAAACTTGTGTTTTGGAAAATACTCTGATGAAAAAAATTTAAAAAATTCCGCTGCGCACTTTGTTTCCAACAGAAACAATATCTCAAAACGAAGCCTGCCCCTTTGCAAATAATAATCAATTACCAAGCAACCAAAAAAAAAAAAAATGGGGCACAAAAGAAGCTGTAGAATCAAAATTGAAAAACAAAAAATTTTGAGATCCTTTCTAATAATAACTTTAATATACGGCAATGCCGATGGAAAGGAGCACTTATATTAGGCAACAATTTGTCAGACAAAACAATCAAAACTTTACATCAACACTACACCAAGAAGATATGACAAAATTAAGCCACGATAAAATCTCAACCTAGTTCAAGATTTTTGGGAGGTTTTACAAGTAAACTGACAATGAAGTATCGATCATATTTGATCCAAACAAACGCAGTTTTTTTTTTTTTTACTGGAGCAAAAGTAAGAAACATTAACTAAACAATATCAAACAAAGGTATTCGGCTTTCTTACATGGTAAGCACCACCAGTCCTAAAACATGCCAAGAAAAGAGATCTGAGCTGAAATCTCCAGACAGCAAACTAATCCCAAACAAGAAACCTATGGCTCAATTGCTTGAACCTGTTGCCATTCACCAGATGCAGCTTCCTTCCAGAGAGTTACTTTCTTGCTCTCATCAGCCACAGCTAAGACATCTCCGGTGAGTGACCAAGAGACCTTCCAAACACTCGTCTTGAAATCGCACAAAACCTTGCCTACCCACTGACCGTCCCCTTCGTTTGGCAAGCTCCAAACTACAACTTTCCCATCCTGCGACGCGCTTGCAATCATCGATTTAGGCGACCCAAAGTTGGGAGCCCAAGCAACATCCCTGATCCAGTCAGTGTGCAATTGAAGAGCTTTCAAGCAATCCATCTTCCAAACCCCATTGTCAAGCTTCCATACCTTAACATTGTTATCGTAACCGCCAGAGCAAAGCCTCCAAGCGGTGTCATTGGAACCAGCAATGGCAGAGGGTTTGGGAATAGCCCATGAAACGGAAGTGACTCCAACTAGGTGAGCTCGTTCAATCCTGGATGTGTCCCAACCATTGCCGTCTGATCTTGCGATGAAGACTGAGATATTCCCATCAGACGAACCGCAGGCCAAGGACAGACCGAGCTCATGAGGAGCCCAAGCGATCGAGTTAACAGACGACTTTTGATCAACAAAAACATGGGCTTGGATCCACTGGTCCTTGGCGGCTTCTTTCCAAATTATGACTTTCCCATCGTAAGAACACGAAGCGAGCAAAGACCCGAATTTCGGATGCGCCCAATCCAGTTGCCAAACGGGTCCGATGTGACCACGCAATGTCGCGAGATGCTCGGATTTCGAGTTCTTCTTAACCCTAATCACGTTGATTGTGTGGTCCGACGAGGCTGTGGCGAGGCGATCGCCATAGTAATCCATAACCACGTCATGGACCGCGTCTTGGTGATTGATCTCGATCTCTTGAGCCTGCATTTCTCTACTGCGTTCCTGAAAACAGAAAAATGAAATAAATCCTAAAAAAATTAGGGTTTTCCAGGTTCGTCGCAAATCTTCCGTTTGGTTGCCGGGAAAGTTCCGCGAAATTTAAAATAAAATCAGTACCAGATCACTGGATTTCATGTTTTTCGGCTTTCCGAAGATCAAATACCAAATTTTAATTCGTTCAAAACTATTGAATTTCTGTATCGAAAAGAACTCAAAGTCCGATCTCAACAAATGGAACCTTTATATACATACACACACACACACACACATACATATATATATCAGTTTGAGAAAACAAAAATTGCAAACAGAATAAATCTTCAAAGAGGAAAAACAAAATGAACTTGGAACAAAACTGTTCGTCCTTGTGACCAAAACACATGGAGCAAGAAATAGATAATCAGTAAATCATTAAAAAAAAAAAGAATCAGCATACGAAAAGTTTTAAGTTACGAGAAGAAAATAGGTGAAGACAATGAGATCCAAACCTTGGGAAGTGATTGTACTTGCGAGGAGACCAAATGGATCAGCTTCACAACGCGAAGGAGGACAAATTTGGCGCTGCAAAAATGAAGTAGAGGATCTCTTTGCAGATGTTTTGAAGGGAAGGCACTGAATGTTTTGTTGGCGGCATACTAGCTGAATGGGCCTTCTCGACAGACCAATATCGGATGGGCCTTTCCTGACAGACCCCAATATATGGACCAGGTCCGTTCAATCCAGGAGAACCTGGACTTGGCCTTTGTGTGAATGTTTAATGCGTCGATTGGAGGTAGATTTTAACGTTGAAACCGATGTTTAGTAGAATAATAACTAAGACGAATTAAATTATGAATACATTTTTAGATCAGTCTAAATACTTAAAATTTAAACTTTAATCCCCTTAAGTTTTAGTGGTTTTGAACCATTTTCTACATTCTGTTTTTTCTTCATAAACTATAGTTTTTCAAACGTTAGTTCAAGTTTTAAACCATTTTCCTCATTTTAAATCTTTATATTGTAAATGTCAATTTAAAGCCTTTTTAAATCACATAATTTATAACCTATAATTTAAATAATACAATTTTAAACCAACGCACAAAACAAACCCTAACTCACCCCTTCGCAAAGGAGTTTGTATACATAAAAGAGAAAGTTGCATTACACGGAAAAATTACTGAGGTAGAATTAAATTTTGTAATTTTTTAAAATATTTTGAAAATTAGTTATAATTTAGAGTAATTTCTCGTAATAATATCACGCTTTAAACTATATAATCACATAAATAATTATTTCAGAGCTATTATTTTTGCTATTTTTAAAATTGTGCTTCATTTCTAGTTCACTACTGAAATGTTGATGTACGTGTAAAATGCTAAAACAAACTCTTTTTTAAGAAGCAAATTAGAATCTATCTTTATTTCACAAATATCACTAATATATCCCCTTTTGAATTACATATATAAAGAATCTACAAATACCTTATAAGTGGACTTTATCATGTATTTAATTCTTTGAATAAATCTTCTTATTTGTCTCATAGTTGGGTTGTTGAAAAAAATTGATATTAGAGAAATACATATAGTCTTTATTAACTACAATGCAACTTAAACAAAAAAATCACTGATATTAAATTACTTACAATCTAATTTAAAAAATGCAAAAAGCAATAAAAATAAAAATTATTAATTTAATGTCATATTATTTATATTATCAATCTATAACGTTTTGCACAACCTAAATAGAAAGTATCATTATCACTTAAAGTCGTAAAAAATAAATATCATTAAGTATCATTATCATTACATATGATTAACTTGATGATATGTCAATTATGTAATCTATAACATGCACAAAAAGACTTTATAAATAATATATAATTAATTTAATTACAACATCATGGTTCCAATTTTTAAGTAATCATGATTCCAATTTGTCGATAAAAATTTCCATCTTTTAGCTAAGATAATTTTAAAATTATTATTTTGGATACTAATTTAAATTTAAGCAATAAACAGCCTAATTTTAAGAACTTTTTAAAATATAATGATATCATAATACATTTGAAATCTATGGAATGGAATTAATATTTGGTTTGGGAAAGAAACTTTTGTAACCAGTACCACAATACAAAAATTAGGATATGAGAAAGTTTCCTGGTAGTAACATGGGTATCATACCGGGTTATTTATGGTGTTATCGACGAAGCCTATTGTGTTTCTAAATGTAGCTCAACGTGTTACCGGAGGTATCCAACTGCTACTGTATTATTGAGAATATCCTGTTAAGATACCGACGGTTGTCTACCGTGTTATTAGGAAATTCTCGCTGAATGATTAAAAAAAAAAGGAAGGAAATGAAGAAGCAATCCTGCGCAGGAAGGAGTCACTACAAGGGCTCCCAGTATCTCTAGTGTCGGGTGATCCTCAAATGGTGGTTGTCGAAGAAACAAGAGATGATGATCTGTATGTGAGTATGATATTTCTTATAAGGACCTTCTTATAGGGAAAAATTAATTCAAAAGTCAAAATGAGGCATGTAAATTTTTTTTTTAGGCATAAAAATATAGCATGTAAGACCATATCCAATGTACCCATGTCAATGTTATATTTGTCACTAAAAGTATAAAAATAACATATTTGATATGTTATTTTATTTTATGCTGCAATACATAATACTATTTAAAATATGATATTTGTCTTTTGTCATAATTATTAAACATGAAATTTTATAAAAATAAACTTTAAATATTAAAATAATTAAAAAAATAAAAATACTGTAATTATTAAAGCAAAAAAGTCAATCTATTAATCAATAGGAATCAAATATAGGATTTGAAGTGAACAGTTTAAAAAGTGTTGTTTGACTCATCAGTTCAAACTATAAAATAATTAAAACAAATTTTACTGTTATATTTTTTCTCTTAAAATTTAAATTATCCTGGTATTTTTTTGTTCCAAGTGGCAGTTCTAATCGATAATCAAACACATCAATCGGCAACTACTCAAAACAAGATTCTTTTGGAAAGACAAACAACATGACATACCATGGTTGCTAAATATTCGAATAATGCGCAATAACAATGGTGCTAAAACACCATATTAATAAAAAAACATATTTTATTTTTGAATGCCATACTACAAGATTCGCTTGTTATTATTGCAGAGTGTTTAATGCTATTAGCGCTTTGGAACATTGTTTCTATTAAACCTGTTACAACTAAAAAGTTTTAACTGTTATAATATAAAATTTTTATGTATTATAATAAAATATAAAAATTTATTACAAAGTAAATTTTTTGTATATTTCAATTTTTAAGAAGGTGTTTTGGCTCAAGATAGTTTATATTATAAATTTAATTATAAATTATATAAAATTTTTATATATTATAATAAAAAATTATTATAATATAAAATTATTATATATTATAATAAAAATAATTTTCATCAATTGTTCTGCCTCTAGCGAAACACCTCGTAAGTTTCAAACGCGCACTGTGTTGTTTTAACAAGTATTCTATTTCTGTGCCACATATATGAAAGGGCTCTAGCCAAAAATAATAATAAAAAAACACACTATATAACAAAGGATGACCCAAACAGTGAAATCAGAAAGGAAAAAAATGATTGTATAGGGGTAGGTGTCCCATTCAGTAGTTGGTGACCCTAGTAAAAGTGTGAATCAAGAAGATGGCATTTGTCACTCGTGAGTGCAATCTGCTGACGAAACTTGCTGCCTCAGTTGGAGTTTTTTCAATGAGACATGCCATGTAATGTTTAAAATTATTAATTAAAATTATTAAAAATATAGTATATATAAAGTGTTTAAAAAAATAATAAAAATTATTTTTATTGTAATATATAAAAGTTTTATATTATAATATATTTTTTATTATTACTGTAACATATAAGAGTTTTATACTGTTTATAACTGAGATTGTGGTGAAAACTAAATAGTTCTCACCACTGTCAAACACCCTTATAAAAAATTTATAATATATTATTTTTATTATTATTATAATATATAAAAATTTTATATTAATAATTTTATTGTTAAAAAAAATATTAAACTACTTTCTGCCCAACATATTATTAGTTTAATTGAAAAGCCTAAAGATAGAGGTTAGAAAAGGAAAGATGGATTTTGCTATTTGTCTATAGGGCCGCAGAGCCTAGTCGCCGGACGGCAGGGTCCCTTTGTCCCTTCAAGAGGCACGCTGCCTGGCTGCCTATGGCTATGCCTATTCTAATTTCTACTTCATTTAAAGGGCCGCGAACGCCGCCGAGTATATCGCCCACCGAATTATTCTCATCATCACATCTCGCCACGTCATCGTCCTTCTGTTCTTCTCCTCCCCGGCATCACACCATCCCTATTAACCCCCTTACACTTTGTTTGACGGAGTGATGGGGACAGGAAGAATGAAAAAAGTTGAAGAGACAGAGAGTTAAAAAAACAGAGAGGATTATAGAAGGGATAAAAAGTTAAAACGATAGATAATGATTATTTAAAAAATTATTATATTATAATTAATTTAATTAAAATATTATATTATATTAAAATTTTATATTATAATATATTATTTTTGATGTTGTAACATAAAAAATATATTTCATTATATCGATTAAAAATTTTAATTTAATTTTATATTACCAAACATCACATTATTTATTTTATTTTTATTTTGAAATAGAAGTGAGAATGACAGGCCTTACACAAGTTTAGATGGACGAATGAAATTTGCCATCACATGCCCTCCTCAATATTGGGACTCTAAATCTGATATTAATATTAATTACTATTTTACCGTTATTTTACTTGTAATTGTTGAATTGAGAAATAACAAAAAATATATAGTATTATGACCAGTGTTTATTATTTTATTTACCTAGCATTATAACTCTAGCACAATAATAAATATTATTTTATTTTTTATTAAAATAAATAATATTTTTTTAATTTTTATACTTTAATTTCAATTTTTCTTTGTTTTATTCAATTTTTGAAAATAGATTTTTTGACAAAAAATAGTGTGCATATTTATTAAATTAACATATTCTAATATTGTATAATTGTTTGGATTATGACTAACACAAACATAACAAGTGCACATTTTATTTTTTAGATTAAATATGCAAAATGACTTAAAGGATATATAAGTAATGTGATAACAACGCATTCCGATTTTAGGTCTAATAAATACATAAATAGGATTCGAAGTGATTTTGATTCTGAATCTTTTAACTAAGTAATCAATTTACTTGGACTCCAATTCTTCACTTCAAATCTTGCCAACTGCAATTCATGTCCACTTTCATTATGTGCAAGTAAACACACCATAATTGTGTCAACTCTACCACCACCACCATTGTGTCACTATTTTTTTTTTTTACCACGTGTCACGTGTATGTTGTGGTTTTTTTTTGGGGAAAAAAGAAAAGGGTCAGGACATATTAGTATTTTTATTGATGAAAACATATCAGTATATTAGTCGTCTTGAAATATACCACAATTTGAAGATATTTTATAAATAATAAAAATCATAGTTAACTTAATAATCACTATGTAATTTTATATCATAAAACATTAAAATAATGATAACAATTATTGCGAAATTTTCTACACTTAAAATATTTTAAAAAGCAGTTATATCTCAATTTCATTTTAATTACTATACCATGTAATTTAATTACTGTCAACACTTTAGCCTTCTAAGATTATTATGAACAGGGTTACGGCTAGTTTTTTAATTCCTTTTTTCTCTCTAAAATTAAATTGTTAATCAATTTTATCTTATAGATGGTCTTTAAATTGAAAAACTTTCTTATAAACATATCTCATGTTAAATTTTTGAATTTTTATTGGGTTATCTTAAAGGTTTAAGAATGCAAGCATGCTCTTTTTGTTTCATTGGAGGTCACTGAATTTTTTCTCTCTCAAAAAAAAGTCGTATTTTTTTCCCTCTCTCCATATTTAGTCCCTAAAATGTTTTCATTTTTAGCTTCTTTCAAATATTATACATAAATATCATATTAAAAGCCTTCAAAATAATTATTCTCAGATCTTATATGAATTAGAGGAACGTTGTTATTGGAAAATCGATATTCGGATATAACACTGCTATCAGCAATAGAGCGGAACACATTTATTTAATTATTTTTGAAGGGGGAGGAATGCGTAGCTTTTTTATACATAAACATGATTTACGGTTTGTTTGAAAGGTGGTAAAAACTATGGTTGGTTTTTACTATTTTTTCATTTATAAATAGTGTAAAACTCTCACATGCTGCAGTAACAATAAAAAAAAAATTACTGCAGTATAACGCTCTCAAATGTTACAGTAAAAATGGTTCTAACCAACAGTTTTTACCACATTTTCAAACACCCTATTAATTAAGGAATAGATCACTTCAAAAAGTAGTACCAAACCTATTTCACACTTAGATTTTGGATTGTTAAATTTTGGAGACAAGTCTAGAATATAAGGAAACTAACAACATGATGTTCTTTTATTCTAATAGCGTACCAGAGTTATGGTTACTAAATAGTATAAAATTTTTATATGCTATAGTTAAAAGCCAAAAGTTGCTATTGTATAAAACTCTCATATGCTACAGCGTTTTGAACCACAATTATTATTTTAACCAATATTGCCAAACACCCAATAAGCTCATGAATAAGGTGGTTAAATATCTGTTGTTTCTTTCCATTCAACAGTTGATGACAAACTTACGCAGAAGGGCAATAGGGCACTACATGAGCAGATGAACTGCTCTGGCTACCGTTGGACCATATTTTGTGCTCATACATAAGATATATTCGAAGGGTTGAGAACTTATAAATTAGTGCAACAGTTCCCAAAAAAAAAAATTATAGAACGGAATCGTAATTTTCTCGTGTGACACCAAGTGCTTTGAATATAGTCTCGTGTATTTATGTGATTATGTCTCTTCATGTATAAGATTCTTGGTGAACCGTGAACGGGAGGCATTGTCACCATTGTGTTGTACTTGTTTACGACATTGATGGACCCGTGGGGACTTTGGTACAAATTTATTTCCCCTTAAATTCCAATTATTTGTAGGTAATGTGCTTTATGTTATCGTTTGTTGCAGTCGGCATTATACTTTTTAATAGCTCATCTAATATCATTTTTTTGTATAATTATTAGCCTGTTTGACATTAATTAGTTCTAACTAATTTTTTAGTTATGAACAGTATAAAGCTCTCATATGCTATATATTATCTTTCAGCTATTCAGGCAAATCAAGCATTCTCACTTGAGAAAAAAAGAAAAAAAACAAAGTTTGAAACTCCAATAGGACGATTGGCAAACCGATTCAAACTGAAAATGTTAATTTAAAAATAATAACATGTAAAAGCTTTATACTGTAGCAAATTTTTATTTTTATTATAATTGTTGAGAGTTTTACATTGTAGTTGGTTGGCATCAAATTGTCAAACGCCCTTTGAAAGTAAAAAGAACAAACAATTGAAAACTGTGAATTTTTGTTGAACTTGTAGTTTATACCTTAGTTATAATATACAAGTAGGGAAATTTTCGTTCTACTGTATGTGAAGATTTCTACATGTTTGTTTTCTTCCGCACTTTGAATGAAACAAAGCTCACACTTTTTTCCCTTTTTTCTTTGAAAAACAAAGCACATATATCCAAGTTAAAAGTTGATATTTTATTTACCTTTTAGGTGGAAATTGGTCAATTCGCAACTACGATTGCAAGAGTGTTTTTGAACTTGCTCGTGCTTAGAAAGCGGTGCTTAAAATTAAGCTTTATGTCTAGTTTTTTTTTGGTAGATTAAAACTTTATGTATAGTTGACAACTATTTTCACAACAGAAAAGTGAAAAGTAATATTCCAAACACACTTCTTTCTATGTTTATCCTCTTTTAAGCAACAAAACCCCCTCCCGATGTTTGATGACAGTCTATAATGTGCATGCTTTCAAAACCTACAAATAAAACTTTTTCAGCAAAAAAAAAAAAAAAATTATAGAGTTTTTAAGAAGTTGAAACTAACAATTAGAACTAAAAATGCTATAGCATATAAGAACTTTATACTATAATATGTTTTTGTTTTATACTGTAGCATGTTAGAGTTTTACGTTGTTTGAATTTGAATTGAGTTTACCAAACACCCTACTAGAAAATAAAATCACAAATTGTTAAATGTTACCAAAATAGCTCATGCAAATGAATGGCAAGGTGCTTTAATAAAAATCTACTAGATGTATGGTTGGTTCAATTCAGGAGGAGCAAATAGAAAAATGACACAATTTAAGTGAGTAAAATATAAGGAAGGCAAGAATCTTTCTCTTACTGTGTTTAACATGTATTCTCTCCTCTAATGTTTGGCTATATGAATTTTGAAGAGATTAAAAGAGGTTCTTTAATTCACCAAAAAAAAAGGAGGTTCTTTAAAAAATTAAACACCATAGTCCGATATTTTTAATCACTTAGGGTCCGTTTGGTTCGAGTATTTGAGTAGAGTATTTGCATGAAGATTTAAATTTTTGTGAGAGAAAATGCTGTAGCAAAATAATTCCAACCGAGATTTAAATATCCAACCAAACGGGTCCTTAAATTCCAATTCAAATATAAAGAAGGCAAGAATCTTTCTCTTTTCGTTACAGTAACTGTCCAAGGCTATTATAAAAGCATATTTATGTCTTGTGTTATAAATTTTTAATATAAATGTAGATTAAATAGTTAAAAATTGTAATTCGAAGGCTAAATATTATGTTTTATTGGTGGAGTAAAATTGTTTTTTCCACCATAAAAATTGTTTTAAAATTGTGGTTTTTTAAAAAACTTTACAGGGTGTGTTTGGCTGCTATAATAAAAACACAAAAAGTTGTTACAGTGTAATGCTTTCACATGTTACAATACTTTTAACCAAATTTGGTTCCAAACATTGACTCTAACTATACTTCTTAAACAACCTATTAAAAGAACCTATCCAATTCGATTTCATCTCTTTTTTTCGATGAAAAAGATTTTAATAGAGTGTTTGAAAAGTGTGATTAAAATCATAGTTGTAATTTAAAATATTAAAACATGTAAGAGATTTATACCGTAACAATTTTTTGTTTTTATTATAATATATAAAAATTTTATATTATTTATTAATCTCAACTATAATTATAACCATAATTTTCTTCTCTTGGTTCTGACACCAAATGACTAGAGGTCACAAAATTCTCACACTCATTCCCTCAACTTTCCTTCCTATCTGTGCCTCATACTAAACAAGCTCTTATACTGTATTATGCAACTAAATTGCACCATATATATATATATT